>VOMN01075422.1:0-48193 GCA_014899125.1 Orchestia grillus
TGTGAGAGCGGTGGGAGGAAGCGAGCAGGCAGATGGTTGATGTGAGAGAGCGGTGGGAGGAAGTGTGCAGGCAGATGGTTGATGTGAGAGAGCGGTGGGAGGAAGCGTGCAGGCAGATGGCGTTTCATTGTGATAACATCATTGTTACAGGAGCCTTTTACCTCATGGTTTGCTGCGTTCGCCCTTTTTGATATGTCTACCGACGTTGTACATTTATAGTGATGCATGGTGCTCCTAGGGGACATAGGATAAGGTATCGTGTCAAGTCAGTATGGTTAATCTTTCCTATGCTATGAAAACTGGCAACGCCATCCTAGGGTCGCTTCTAGGTTACCTCAGCTCTACCTAGATCTTGGAGATTTCTGACTTCAGCGCTCGCTTTCCTTCATTCCATTTTCATGCCTCCTTTGTTGATTATTCATTATATTTTCTTCTCTTCCTTCTTAACTTGCTGTTCCTATGCGCATGCGATTTTGAGTGCAAACACATCTTGTGCATAGATTTCCCGTTCTGCAAAGTCCATACTAACTGGCTCCTTCTCTCTCGGTGCGAGATAGCCTGAGTTACTAAAGTGCTGCTGCCTCCACAACTAATGCTACTACTACTACTAACACTACTACTACTACTACTGCTACTCCTACTACTAGTGAGACTGCTACTAAGACTCAATATTTCCGTATTAGTCATTCACTCTCTTTACTGAAGAACTACGGACTGCAGAAGTTGCAACGAGCTCTGCCTTTGGAGGTTTTCAAGAAAGTCAGTGGCTGCCATTTGAAAGCCTCTTGGATTTGTGATAAAATAATCAGACATCTCATGGCTCGGGTGTTTCTATGCGTAGGTTTCACGCCCCTCCTTGGTTACACGAAATATTTCCCCTTTTCTTCATCGTCTAACGCTCACATCCATCCAAGTCTCTCAGCTCAGTAACTTCTAAAGCAATCAGTTTTTTCGCTCAAGTGTGCAACTCCGGGTGATTGCCCTGGGGAAAGCGATTCCAATTGCAGAAATTGAACGCATGTTTGCGATAAGCGTCAGTGCTTCGGCAGAAAAATCCGACTCTACTACAATGGCCGCAAAAACCATTCGAACACAACTTATCCGATTTGTGCGTCGCTAACGAATAGTCGCGGTTGATATTCCCCAAGCCAAACATTTCGAATGTTTTTCAGCAAAGCTACGCATGCACTCTACTAATGAAAGTGTACTGAAAATCGAGGTTTAATTTGTTTCACAAACGGAAAAACATTGGTGACCAACGTCTCTATATGTACTCTATCCTTTGGTTTTACGGTGAACTAAACGTAACAGATTACGTGTGCAGTTACATAGGAGTACTAGACACGTTTGGCCGTTCGCTGAGACAGGAAGAACGGTAATTTTTAGATATTTCACAGTTAACCAGATGCTACGCAGTGCACCTTTCTTCCGCTAACGGTGAATGAAGTTATTTCTTGAACGCCGGAACTAACAGGAATAAAAAGCGACAAAGTTAGTAGTTTTAAAACATCACTTTCAAATATTAGCCATGTAAATAACAAAAGTTTATGTTGGCAATCACAGGTTAATAAACAATTAGCATAAGCTTTCGAAAGTGCATTGTCGAACTGATAGAATCACCAAGCGTCAATAATCTAGTACGGAAACTTTTTCACTCTATATTTACATACGCTGTAAATTCATTTTCTCTATCATAAGTTTTTAATCTATATTTTTATATCCTAGGAATGAAATATTGATTGTTTTGTTTGAGGTAATAATCTCTAGACTTGATTTGTACCCGCCAAACTTCAAAAAAACTTCCACAACTTGAAACATTAGTCACTTCGAAATAAAAGCTCTATTTCAATTCTGTTTGTGGCATTTACGTAGAAAAAGCGTAGTCCAACGTCGTGGTGAGTAAAGCGGAATTGGTTTTAAACTTTTTTCAGCTTCATCACGCTGTGAGAAAGTTACAGTTACGTTTCTTCTGAGGTAAAAAATGATGTTTTTGATTTCTAGGAAGGATGGCCGTTTCTGCCCCTTTGTGATTCCTTGCTACGGGGCTGCTGGAAGAGTGAAGCGCATACATAGTCGCTTTTAGTTAGCGTGACTTACAGAACTGCATTACTGGGGAAAATCCTATTTTGAAATTCAAACCTGAAGTTATGCATAAAAAGCGAGATTCTATTAATGAGATCGAGCAACATACGCAAAAGCTATCAAAAAACCCGGCACAATTTACTGTAGACAACATATATTCATTCTGGAGTTGTTAACATTTAACGATGTGTATACTTTATTGCGGTCACCTCTGCATATTAATAAACAAATACGTACATCATTACTTTGAACATGTCAATTTGTTCCAGCTTTATGTTTTTTGATTTTATGTGACGATATTCGTCTCAGTCAAAACCAGTTCAACTATGCATGATGTGATAGCCAATTGCTAAATGTACTTTTTTGTTCGTAATCAAAATCGACGCATAACAAATGTCGATTCAGATCGTTTGACTGAAAAAAAACGCGTCCTCGGCTAAGGGAACGGCCTCCACAACATATGAGGGTCCTTCCGTTTACGCTCTCCTAATACGTCCATATATCTTTGCCTTCATGGACCCTAAAGCTTTTTTGAGACCGTGCAAGAGGACATCATTCGGAAATATCCTCGAGGGCTTTCAGTTCCCATTGATGCCGGCTGGGTAGCACTGCAAGAGCGACAAGAAGAATATCGGAGCTCTTAAAGTTCCGTCGAGGCATTCCACGGAGAAATGACCGGCTTAGGAATTGTTCTTGATGCTACCCCCAGCCTCAGCTACAGCCTCTCTCTTGTCTTTGAAGATTTCAAATCGAAGATCTTTTGGCTCCTCTAGTCTCTGTGAATTCTTCCGTGGGAAGCCATGCTATTCAAAGTATGCACCCAGTCCTATGAAATATATAAAAGGAAATCATGTGCACTGTCAAGGAAAGGAAGCAAAAGTGTTGGAAGAAGTTCGGATAAACATGAATCAAGAAAATGAGCTTTCACATCTTGGTCAAAATTTGTGGAGCTCCTATCTAGCAAAATTTTCCTTTTTTGTTCTCGGGTTACGACCTTAATTTCCCTTGTTTATGTAACTAAACAAGATAAAAAAATTACGATCCAGCCTAATTTCGATGATCAGGGTAAGGAATTTTCAAAATTGCCTTCCAACAATAGAAATAATACAATTGAGATATATATAATACAATTGAGATATATATATATATATATATATCGATGGGAGCAATGAGAGACCGATGCCACAAATGTCTCGCAAGTAACGGTGGCCATTGGTGGGAATAAATGAACTAATAGGGACTGGAATTGAAAATTCAGTCGTGATTGAAAATAAATGTTTTACTTTTAAAAATAATTGTTCGTTATTTTTTGTCTGTTTTGATATTCAGCTCTATTCACGCAAATGAAGTTAGTGATTGCGTTTTTAAAAACCCGCTGGCTCAATGGGCAAAAACCTAATCTTACTTCTTGCATAACAGTTCCAAATCCATTATTATGACGAAAAAAAACTGATTCATAAGAGTAAATACTTTACCGTTTAAAATGAGACTAAGTTCAAGTATCTACAATCATTACATAACGAGTAATAAATATTTGAAAATCCTAACACTTTTTTCCTGAAACACCCTGTATAGCTGCCTTTTTTGTGTGAATGTATCATGGAATGACACCAGCTGTATGAATTTGATGCTGGTACTACTTTACATGTATCTTCACGCTGCGCAGATGGTGCTGAGCTTCTATCAAGTTGCATTCGTCTAGTGAAACAGTTTTGGAAGTTATCTGATGTCCGTTTTTTCTTATCTCATTTTTTTAGGTGAGGCAGAAATTGGATTGATGAATAAGTAACTGAATTCACTTCGCATGTTATTGTATATTAGATGTTTTCGACCATTGACAGGTTGAATAATAGCAAGGGACCTTGCGACATATGAGTATTCAAATACACGCTACTAACGGCTAAAAGTTACTGGCACTTAATTAACTCAGGCTTTAGAACAAACTGCTGCCGTTCACATAGTGCCTCAGCTTCGTTCGGGACCAGCATTAAAAAGACGCTGTACTTCAGGCATAAGTGCATACTTCTTAATGAGCTTGCGAGAGCAATTTCATTACCTCGGACAGAATTTTGCATCAACGTTCTTAGCTTTCATTCACTTTTCAAGATGCCTCGGGTACGAGAGAATTACCTGGAGTAATTGATCTCGCAAAATTTTCAGAGTCGATCAAAAACAAGGTTTGTGCATTTCCTCGGAGCCTTTCAACCTTCCGGTTAGCAGCCTGAGCAAAACCGCACCTTAGAACGGAAGATTAAAACGGTCGTAACTTGTCTCACTTCAGGATACATATATCTAGTTTCCGTAAGTCGTCCTCCAGTTCACTTTTTCAATGACATCCAAGCACTCTGT
Source organism: Orchestia grillus (assembly GCA_014899125.1). NCBI lineage: Eukaryota > Metazoa > Arthropoda > Malacostraca > Amphipoda > Talitridae > Orchestia > Orchestia grillus. The sequence continues at coordinate 4,432 of VOMN01075422.1, forward strand.
TGTGTGACGACGATTAAAAACAGCAACTGAAATAATTTGCCCCTCACATCATGCATAGCACTAGTAACTCAAAGTCCTCAGGTCAATATTTTTCCATCGTTGAAAGTTCTGTTGACCAGTCGCAAGAGGGGGCAGGATGCAGATGCAAAATGCTAATTAGCCGAAAAACAACTGGATTGGCTTAGATAAAGTTCTTCAATTTCAACGGAGCTTTGGCTCTAAACAATAACCATTAATTGATAAATTAAGGTGAGTATGTTCTTTACAAGCTCACAAGCATTCATGCTTGTATTTATGCATGCCTACGATGTTTGACCATATCACAATCAGGCTACTAACCATTTTTGTGAATTTTTTTTAAAATTGATCTTGTGTACCTTTTTCCTTCAAGATGAGCGCTTTTCTATATTTTCGTTTAAAGCTACTAACTGAATGAGTATTTATGAGTAATTATCAATTGAACTAGAATTTAAATTGAATGTTCTGAAAATCATGAGTGCTCAAGTCACACGCCTTCACTACACCTGCTCTACAGGACACAAAGGTGCAAGTTGTGGTGATGGCCTAGCTATTGCATGTCTTAGTGACGCTGCCTCGCATTTATGAGGTTAACAGGAAGTCAGACTTTCCATCCCAAGGGAGTCCAAAGTCAAATGACAGGTATTGATCCAATGGAGAGACGTCAACGATTTTGTGTAATCGCGGATCTTGGTGCAATCTACGCGTCGTTCAACAGGGTACAGTATCGTCTCGTTCGTTATCATCCATGCCAAAAATATTGTCTAAAAAAAAGCGATGCTCAGGACGTTGAGTAGATAATAGGACTCAGGTTGACATGCAACGTAAGGTATGATTTCGATTTAGTTTGATCTACTGTTTTTGAGCAAATATTGGCAGAAACTTTCACGACAGTATTAATTTAGTGTGTTCAGTATTTTTATTTTTGTTCGTGTTATTCAATACGTGTTCGAATAAGGAAACAAGCATAAGTATCATTCATGACTTACCGATGAAAATAAGGTTCAATCCCCTCAACACGGGCTGGAATTTTTTTTGAGGTGAAGGGTTCCAAACCTAGATAAAAATTGAATGACAGTGAGGCCCGAGACCGGACAGATCACCGCAGCAATTCAAGCGTAGGCCAAGTATTCTTTTTGGTTGTGTAGAACGTCGCAAATTTACGGGAAACAAATACGCTAGCCTTTTTTCGTCTAAAAAGTGTCGAGGCTTTCACAAATAGTGACAGCCTCGACATGACCGTGGGAGAGATTTACAGCAGGCCAGAGCTACGTGTAAGCTACGTGTAAGCTACGTGTAAAATACGTGTAAGCTACGTGTAAGCTACGCACATAAGAGCTGTGGCAACGCAGAGGCGGCGCAGGTGATGTAGGTCTCAAAGTGGACATTCCTGCGCCGCCACTGCGCAGCGCCGACGTTGCTGGCCGAGTGAGTAGGGCTGTGGTCGCACGCGGAGTTGCACAATGTTGAGCGCAAATTTTGACTGGGATAGAACTAGCTAATCGACGCAGGTGTCACTCTAATCTAATAGTGTTACTGATAGACGCAACCATTCGAAATCCAGATATGTGGCGTGATGGAATTTTGTGTTGTTTCTTCCATTGCAACCATAGAGGCACATGGGCCACTCCCTGAATGCTGATTACCCGGATGCGCGTAGCGACGACCAAGCTCGTACTGCGTTTTCTGAGTGATGATTACATAGTCTGATATTGTCAATACATACTAATGATCGAACTTTAACCTACATTTTGGCACGATTGAGCAAACGTGGTGCAGATTCACCTTATTAATTATAAGCGGGAAGCCGACTTTATTCGAGTCAGTTGACGAACTAACGTTTACATCCCCTACAGGTAAACAAACTGAACTTGAGATCAAGTTTGTATACTAACTAAACTACAGGTAAAGAAACTGAACTTGTGGTCAAGTTTGTATACTAACTAAACTTTACTCTTATTGGTTATATGCTGTCATTCATTATCACGAATTCAGGTAAAAGACATTTGTCGTCAAAACACATGTTATTGCGAACTCAGATGTGCCGTGGGTACGCTTCCAGAGACCAGTTGATGAATGCGCCTCCTTGAAATGTCCGATTCCCTTACATCGTTTGAGGGATTATGGTCGTAGCTCTCATAATTTTTTCTTGACAATTCTGCATTTCATGTCATTGGACGGTCTTTTCATTACTTTTGTGGTCGCAGTTCATGGTGAAGGATTACTTTGTGATTTAGTTATTGTACATTCATGCTTCGAAACCCATGGATGAGTAAAAATTTCGAATTACTTATTAATATGAGTTTCATAATGAGACAAATGTGTCTCCGACAGCTCCCAGCATCAATGAGGTGTTACATAGGTGAGGTTGTGACACAGCACGCAGATCCTTCGAAATGTTCCTGGCCGAGACTTTAATCTCAAAATTCAACCTCGTGGCAGACCTGTGACTCAGACCTGAGCTGAAAGCAATCGTGGAAGCGGCTCAAGCGACGCGCGCATAAAAGCAAGATTTGCTGTTTTGATTCCTACTCCCTTGGACAATCTACGACATGACCATCTACGACATGACCATCTACGACATGACCATCTACAACATCGACCATCATTGACCATCTATGACATGTCGGGAAGGTAAAGAAGCTGGACTAGTGGACATGAATAAGGCGAGTGTCAAATGACGCGTCGTCTTGAAACTTAGTTTTCATTTCTGACATAACATAAAAAAGAGCTATTTGGCATGGTATTCGTAAGGATGACGAAAAATCTTGTTTTTTACTATCTCGATATTCAGGCATTGATTAAATAACTTTTGCAAGGGTAATAGATTACATTTGAAGAAGAAGCAAAGGCAGCCTTGTGTGATTTCATTACTAATTGCTTTCCAGAGCACATCGTTGTTGGAGTAAGTAACCCACCGACACAATGGCAAAAATGCATTAAAAAATTGAGTTTACATATGATTATACTGCAAAATTTTTTGTTTGAAATTCGGCAAAATGAACTTTCAGTTCGAAATTGGATACATCATTTTTAATGACCTGATGCAATAGAAGCCTCCGCGATTTACTGAGTATTATCGTATGACACATGAACAATTTTGTGTTCGATGCAAACCAGAGCTTGCACCGAAGTTAAATTAAAGGTCCTCGAGTGGTCAATTTTAGTCAATTAGTTAGAACACAGGCTGTGGTTGCGCTCAAATTGATTGTGGCAATCAAGCCTCGCTGTTCTCGATCGTTTCAAAGCTGTACGAGTGCGACGATGAGCGAAAGAAAAATAACGTGAAATGCAAAATATTCTCATTTCTGCAATACACGTGGGGCACCCCATGCTGTCCCCCCTGTATGTCGTCAAAATTTATTTGTATGTCATTCGCTAAGATTTTATTCAAGCGTGTATGCTTTGTGCTCACTAGCAATTCGTGTGTAGCTATATGCTCACATCTTATGCTTTAGAATATTATTTCATACATTCATGATAAATGGTTAAACGGAATTAAAATTACACTCAACAGATCAAAAACTCTTCATGTTTCATTTCTACAAGAATTAAAGAAAAAGCATTGAAGTAATCGAATAAAAGATTTTCCCATCCAGGTATCGAACGTATGATGTTAGCAGTAAATTTTAACGCTTTAGAGCTCCCGTGATGAACGAAAGAAATCGCAAGTTTCCAATTGTGCACCAATGGTGTAGCAATGCATGCTTAAGGCCTCACTAAATTCAAGCAATCAATTGTCAAATCAGCCGTCGCTCAAATACCTAAGGTTAGAAATGAAATCCTGAAAATGCTATAGAATACTCATAAAGTTCAACTGTTCATCTTCAGGTTCATAAAGTGACAGCTAGCTCCTAAAGCAATAGAAGTGCCGAAAACTTTTGAGTTGAATATTTTGCGAACCGTTTCCATTGATAAATTTTATTCCAGAATGCATATGGATGAATTATTTGTTCTTTAAAAATACGAAATGAATGCTGCAAATATAATTAACACGATGAATCGAATTCATTCTCGGACACCGGCTCTCAACTTTAATGTACGTTGGACACACATATATTAAAATGGAAATTCGTCACCGACTGAATCTTGTTCAAGTCTAATTGAAATTCTAAAATATACTAGCGAAGTAAATTCAAAGAACTGTTCAAAGCAAACGACTAACTAGCATCCGGAGCATGAACTTACGCTTGAATAATTCGGAGAGAGCGACTTCCACTACACTCAAATGAAGCTATTCAATGCACTATATATGTATAGGCCTCAAAACTAAAAAACGAGGAATAGTTACAGCAAAGGAGATATGCTGAAAGTTCTAAGAATCATTGTGCTGGAATGAATTTATAAATTGCGGGAAACCAGACTGTATATACGTAAAGGTATGAGTGTGGCATTGGCCTAACATTTGACGCTGCAGAAGTCAGATAAGTATAAGCAGCCTGCAGTGTTTGCAAATCAGTAAAACGCTCGTGTTGACGTGATCTCCACACAGGCCTTCGTGTTGACATACTGTACCAATGGTTTACATTTTTTCTTCAAATCATGTGTAGTTTAGCTCAATGGGGTTGACTCAGTGAAAACATTCGTGGCTTATGAGGGACTGCGATATGCTGAGACACTCTGCAAGTTCACTTGGATATATTAAAATAGACAGATGCGTACAAAACAAACTGCTGATGAAGAATGATTGTTGAAATTTCTCATACTTCTTATCAGTAGTCTTTCGCTGGCACCAATGGGAGAAATTTTCTCGATGACTTAAAAATTGACGTTGTCATGCCCAGTATTTGCTACAAAATAAAGAGGACGAAGTGTAACGTTATGTTTTTGATATCTCTTACTGAAATCCCGAGGTAAAAATTGTGCATATAAAGATTTCTTGGTTAGGATAAAAAATCATTGACACCAATGTCAGCATGAAGGGTGCGTATCAGGAAGAACTAAAGTGAGAACAAGTGCAAGATCTCAGACAAGTCCAAGTCGAGATTCCTGACCTGACTGCAAGGACGGTAACTCTGGGTACATTTGCATGCAGGTTGCGCAAAGGCTTGCAGAGGCAAATTTGACAAAATGTGGTCAAAGCAGCCAGCAAAGCAATGGGTGATAGGGCCTGTTCGTGATCATATTGTCGTTTTTGCTCTTGTTTCATTGTGTGAAAAGTTACAATTTGCCCATGGCTTTGTTTAATCTGCAGTGGTGGGATACAACCACTATTAACAAATTTTATGATTTTGGAATACTTGCTATGAGGGATTTTTATATTTTTTATTTTCTGTGAGGGAAATGAATAACATTGTTCGGGAGTGATTTCTGATTGTTAAGGCATAACATGCTTTCGAGGACAACTGTAGAGAGCTGTTTTCTGTCTAAGTTGATTATCTCATCAAAAGTGATTGTTAGCCCTTACGGAGAACTGACTTCATTCTTCACAAAAATATTTTATGTCTGTAGAAAAATGCCGAGCATTCTCGGTAAAATGGGCCAATCATGTTTCTCCAATAAATAATTCTTATTACAGCTCTGAGAATTTCCCAAATGAGTACAGGAAAAGGAAGATTTGCATGAAAGAATTAGTAATTACCTAACATTACCAGCTTTGCATAACAACTGCTCGTAGTCAATGGGACATAGATTATAATTCTTCAAAATTCATTTATTTTTCATTCACAGAGTTTTTGTCGCAGTCGTTTGCGACTCCACAGGGTAAGGAGAAAATGTATTGGTTCGGAGCTAATATTCGTGAAACAAGCCGTGATTGCAGCTTACCAACAAATTATCTTTTGAAGCAAAGATTCTGTCCAAAATAATTGATACAGATGTCACAATTTCTGTACAAAACATTAGATGAAAATTGGTCCCATGTAGAAATGTGCTAAGCTGTCAGGAAGACCTAGCAAATTGTAAGTGCTGCGCTCTAGAAAATGTACATTGAGAAGTTCACGAGAGAAGGTTTTACACATTTTTTTCGGCCAACGTACCTTCGTTTTTGAATGTGTCATCGTTCCTGCCGTAAAATTCCCGCTACAGAAGTCAACTGCTTATTTATCAGATCACTCTTTGGGCAGCTGGTCTTACTTAAATATAAAATATTTGAAATGTTTTTCAAGTTCTTTATTCGGAAATCGTGTATTTTTTATTTATATGTTTGACATCACTTAGGGCGGTTGGCCACGTTTGTTCACCATCAGCTAGAATGATCCGGCCATGGAAGTGCTCAACGTACAAATACTAACATTCATGATAATAAATATCTCGCTTGAGAGCTGTTCAATGTCAGAACTCTAGCGCTATACAGAGTACGGTGGATAAATAGTAAATAAACCGATCCATTTCAAATCTCCTACAGATTCATTCAATCATTCTATATGGTTCTATTTGCATCAGCTGATTGGTAGCGTCTGCAATGACGTCTCTTACGGCATCGCAGGCAAGTTTAAAACTCACAAATGTTTGGAAAAGCGTGCAGGTTAACTAACCAATTCACACCTGTCCCAATAATGCCTAATTTGTGAAATGGCTTGATGCCGAAGTTCAAATTTGAGTTCAATAAGCCTCCGTGTTCGGATTCCAAACTCCTCAGCCCTCAATCCAATTACTGTTGTGTATGATGAACAGTCAAACGAATAACCAGGGCAGTAGCTTCGAATACAAGGGCCGAATCGATTATTTGCAACCAGATGACCTCTGCCAATCTTTCAATGGAGGTCATCTATCAAGATTTGTAATTGGTACAGAAGGCAAATTCAGGCACTTATGCAGGGAACTGATTACTTTGATTAGTGTAATGTACTAACAAAATGTATATCACCCTGTGTGTCAAATTTCATTATCCTACGTTTTGTTGAATATGAGTCATAATAAATATTCATTGGGAATTTCGCTGTGGGGCATCTTTCAGACCTCGGGTGGCAATTCGCTTAGAAATATACAGTACCATAACTGTTCCCTGCAATGTGGAGGTCAATTATTTTCTGTCCCACGTCAAAGCTGAGCTCATCTGTCTTTCCCTTCGCGACTTAATGACTTAATGACAAGGCGTAAACTTTTTTCATCACGTGACACTTTTTTTCTTCTTTAGAATAGTTGTACGGGAGAAGGGTCCAGAATAATTTAGGCAATAGGTCAAGTATCAACTTCATATTATTTTACTATGCATCTTTACCTATAAGACAATTTTCGTAACTACATGAGCAACTTTATCATGGTAACTTTTTGAAAATATACTCGTTTTATTTATTTCATAAAACGTATTCTTTTGAAAATTGAGTTTAAATTTATTTTCACGTACTTGTAAGCATGAAAAACTAAGGCTTGGATAAAGAATAGGTTTTAAGGAATTGGTGAAAGTATTGAACATGAGAGGTTGTATAATAATTTCGTTACAAACTGTGCATATGTACCTTAATTGGCAGACTTGCATGGATCTTGGAAGAGCTCCCACAGGCTCTCGAGAATTACTAAAGACGCTCTGTTATATTTTTCAAAATGCAATTTTATATCTACATTTTTGTTTGAAAACTAAAATGCGATGAAGTTACATCTTCGATAAGAGGTAGTTGTTTGCAAGTAGCAGTGCTGCAACAGTACACATCCGATTAATGAATCTTTGACATGATATATTACGTGAATGAACAAATGCCTGACTAGTTTCACCGTGAACGCATTTGATTTTTAAATCAGTAGAGAAGCCTTCTTAGCAACTGAACCCTCTATACTGTTTTATCCGCAATTTTTATTCAGATCAGTAAGGAACGTTTTTGGAAACTATTCTAGGGTTTCAAGATTAGCTTCCATCATATAAAAAGCATTGGATTTTATAGCCTTTTTCTCTCAAAGTTCTAAAAAACAAGTGAAAGCTCTCGCGCTGTAATATGATGCTGCTCTTGGGCAAGCTAATTCGGAATTACTTGTTTGTCAGCTAAAATCTGAGCCAATTATCATTATAAAATAAGAATATTATATGATATTCTCTGAAAACCTGATTGAAACTTTTTAATTACTGTCGATGATATGTGATACGGATATTCAAAGATACAGCATACAGTATAAAGTCAGCCTGGTGATAATGAAGAATGTCGTTTATTTAAAATCATCTATGCTTTAGTGCAGCCAAAAGAACTGTAGTTCTAATATTATTCAAATATTATAGAACAGACTTCTTTCATCCGCTTCAAAGCATGACAAATGCGTTACGACAATCCGTGTTCACTGAGAATAGCTGAAGCATCGGCTGCTGGGACACCTTCGTTCATTTTAGAGAAGGCTCAGATTCTACGCAAATTCTGCGTACACCTGAGAAGGAAAGGCAGGCTGCAACCTTCGTGTCACGTCCTGCAACGCCGCCTCTAAATCTTGTCCAATTTTGATGAAATGTTGCTGGGGAAGTTTTCTCCCTGAATCACACCGTACAAAATTCTGAAAGAAAAATAAATCAATGGGTGATTTATGTGGACCACGCTAATGAAAGAAGTGAGTACCTCACATGACTCCTCTACCTGACCTTACTAGACACCCACTGTAGTTGCAATACATTGATTCCACTGAATGAAGTATAATTATTCAAAAAAGAAACTTTTCACTGCAGGCAACAGTCTCCGATCCACTCTACACAGACTTGAAAAATTCAGGTGTCTTCTCCAAGAGCTCTTTGGAACAATTGTTCGAGATCTATGAATACCAAAATTACTAAAGTGCATTTTTCTGAATTATTTATGCTAGATATCAATCTCCACTTTCTGTTATGGCGTTTAGCTACGCAAGGAGAACTGCTTAAAAAGACAACTCGAATCCATCAACTGCCTGAATCATACTTACGAGGACAACTTAAATAGCTCACACAGGTGTCTTCACTCAATTCCCATATAGTTCCTAATTTATTATGATTGGGGCCTAACTCTTAAGCCGTAAAATTCCAGTGAAACATTAGAATAAATAACGACTTACAAAAAAGTCACGGAAACTTAGACTATTCAAGTTAAATCTCTGAATACCTTTCGAATAAAAGTAAACGCTTGTTGCAGTCAGTTGTAGCACCAGTCTGAACAAGCTAAAAACCTGCAGTGAATGACATGACTTACACGTAACAATCTATTCGCGACCGGGTATAGAGAAGTTCGTTGAGCAAGCTGAAAGAAAAATTCCTCCATGGGATTAACCCTGCAGAGATTGGGAAATTTTTCGATGTATGAAATTCACAGCAACGTAATAACCTTCTGTAAAAGTACGATAGATAGTCGAGATTCAAGTTAGACGAGCAGCTTGTCCTGTCAAATATGTTGCTCAGTTCCTCTTCAAGCGCCTCAGCGAAGGATCTTTCAGAAGTGTCGTAATTGAATGCATTGTCCGAAGCGACAGAAAAGCAGACTCAATAATTAAACACCGAGGCGGTGCTCGTTACGAGAACTTGATGGGTTGAAAACGATTTAATCAACAGTTTTGTAGCGGCGTTGTATGAAATGAGCTTTAGAACAGATTGTCGCATACTTGGATATGACTGTTCTTTAGTTATTGCTCATAGAATTATTACATGGAACTATTATAATAGGTTGTCCGGAAAAATAACTGCCGTTTCAGGAATTCGGTTTTCAAAGTTGATTTTGGCATAACGCTTTTATAGCAAGTTTTAAATTCTCAACAGGCTTTTTTTGTGATTGTAATATGTTTTTTAACAATTCTTCACCCGTTCCCTTCGAAAAAACATTGCCCATAATTTTTAGATACGAAAAGCAAGACCCTCGTTTACTATTGTAGCATGAGCTCGAGCCTGGCCACAACACTGCCCCAACGCGAGTCAGTATCAACAGAGTGGAAGCCCCGCGAATGATACAACACTTTGCTGCCGGTTCTAATGAGCAATCGACTCTCAAACGTTCATTGTCAAAAGTCCTTCACGTCTTCATGTACAAGTCGTTCATGATCACTACGGCATTTGTGAAACCCCTTTCGTACTTCCGACCTGTGCAGCCTTCTTTTTATGCTCAATTGAATTGGCAGCTCTTTGTGTAGCGTTAGTGACCAAGCTGGGACTCTTGCGAGACAAGTAAACGAAATCATCTCTTTTCGTCTTCATCATTCAATGCTTATTCGTTTTAATGATGCTCTGAAGAACTCTTGGAACAATCCTCATATTCCGAACAACCGAGTAGTTGCAAACACCTGTAGATGAGTAGGTACGTTACCGAGTGAGAGATGAATCTGCAGAATTACAAAATTCAGAGAACCATTCATCACCGAAAAAAAGCCTATTCCCTTATGGAAGTCTTTAGATTACGTAATGGCCAATCTAGTCCAGCGTAATTGTCCGGCGACGCCTACTACGTGCGGCACGGAGATGGTATATCTCAGGATAGTCTTTTTGTTTCCGAAAACTTTGATGATGTCTCCTCTTTTGCGGGGGGAACAGGCAACATTCGATAAAAATCATATATTTTCTTCCATCAGCCTAATAGGTGTTCTCACCGAGCGCCAATGCTACGCTACGAGCGGAATGGTTCATTAATTATCTCTTCAGGCCTTCGAATAAAGGAACCGCGCTTGAAAATGAGCGCATCAAAAGATTACTGTACCCGCTCCAGAACTCAAGTAAAAAACATGGTAAACTTTTTGAGCCTAAAAACGCAGCGTTGTCGAACGCCATCCTGGGGGAAATTTCTCATGACTGAAGGAGAATATTCAAGAGTTTGAAACTTTGCTTGTTTGCTTTATTTGGTATATCTTCTTTGAGTTCACGAGGTTTGGTAATGACTTCAAGAAATAATGTCGACCGGTCAAGGAACAGCATCTCATCAATAAATTGACGTTGTGAGCATGCAGTTTTAAGGCTAATCAATAATGAATTATGAAGGCAGATTTGCTGAAGACCCGCAATCTAAATTTGTCGTAAATGATGGCTCAGTGTGCGAGGATCAGGAGGACAGACCGGCTGAGATGGAGGTCAACTGAGACGGAGAGCTTTTAATTATAATAGCTTTGCATAGGTATGAAATGAACCGTTATTAATTAAACGGGATCTAAGAACAAGCTTCAATTCGTTGATTTGTTCTCTTAAGGACGTATCGCTATAGTTCCTGATTTTATGTGTGAAATATCTAGTATTAAGTTATGTTTCATCACTCTGTTCAAATCTGATATTGTTTTCTTGTAAACAGCAGATTTCCACCTTTTTGAAATTTTCGTTCCATTTTTGAAGAAAAAAATCGCTATTGGAAGCTTTGTCGCGTATGCATGTTCAGACAAGTTCGATGCATGTTTCACTGCATGTCCAAATGTTGTCCGTATATTCCTTACATTCATTCCAGGCGAATGCAGGGTACAGCTTACGGAATTCAGTCTGGTGGTCTTTGTTGATAAAATATGAACAAACTTTCTAAGGACTAAATAAACAACATTACCTCCGCTGAGCACTTTCATATATTATAGCAGCCACTGCTGCAGGCGCTGTGAATGCACGGCAAGACACTTAAGTGCACCCAGCGAAGCACTTTCTCGAATATAACTAAACGAAGTAGAGCGGCTGCTACGACACTTCTAAGTATCTATTTTTATCATAGTTTGTAGACCCTCTATCAGGTCTGTACTGATAAAATAAAACTTGAAGCAGTTGTCTCCCCGTGTTCACTATATATCACCCGATAATCTCAAACGCCTGCCAAACTTTCATTAATATCTGACGCTTGGGAACAATGATGTCGCATAAAATAGGTGGATAACGGAGCACAGTGAGCGCGCACCTTCGATGATGGAGTTCTTGCCAATAATCGTTCAGAGGACGCGTAATTGCTGAGCTCAGGTGGTAGTACGAGGCAGGAGCGCCTGATAATAACATGGGAGTTAGCCAATACTTGCACCTCGATCACCTTTGTGAGCTTCATAATCGTACTTCTTTAAAAAAATATCGAGAGAATCGTACTTTAAATTTAGGTTCAGGCAAAGCACAGAAGTGAACTCGGAGGCTTGGTATTAGGGCAGTTGTATTGCATTACGAATCATGATTATGCAAATCGCACCAGCTTCTCGCGAAATGTTTCTTTTTCGGTAGTTCTCACCATTTTTGCAAGATGACTTTCTTGAAGTGGTTTTGCGTGAACAGAACAATCGGTTTCATTGTATATTCACGAAGTATTTTCCATTTTTTCGTGAAAGTGGAGTCTCCCGACGTTTCGTGCTGGTCTAGGGAACTTGATGCCCCAAAGTTTGACGTCAAAGAGTCATAAATATGTTGGGGCGGTAGCTAGCTTATTTACAAAGTTCATTATCGAAGAAACGTGCGAAGATAACTGCGCAGCCTCGTCTGTGACGCAAGAAAGTAATCATGTAAGATAATGCTTGGTAAATTAAATTTACCAAGTGCAACTTGTAAAGAGATCAATGTGCAGTATTATATCATTATTATAGAATTGCTCTAGAAGGAGTTTCTTCTATTTTTTTCTTGAAGTCTGAAATATCTTGAATATCACTCAAATTTTAATAATACATCCGGAAATTCACACTCTACTTTAGAAAATAAAATTACCAATAATTATTTATATCTTGGATGAATTTAGGAACGTTGATGCGATCCAAATTCATTTATGAAAAAATAGGCATAGAACAGGTGTTGAAGTTTAGTGCTATTTGTTTTCATTAATTTCGGAAATTAATTTATTGACAAACATCTCTCTGAAACCTGTTTTTTAAATATAAAGAGTGATTCATATTAATTTTCAGGTACGAGTACATATACTTCAAAAATTATTCCAGCTCTATACGTTCTAGTATCATAGATGTGTAAAAACATTTTCAATTAATGATTTTGAAAATGAGGTAATTAATTTTCCATCGCCAGGGCGAAAAATAGTTCTTTTTATAACATCTTATTCGAAATCATTTAGCACTTAGTTAAAAGATGTTATTTTAACGTATATTCCTAATTCGTATTACGCCAGTAACAAAGCTGTTAGAGTATACGGGAAAAAATTAGGTTTTGACTTAACTGAGTTGCAGCTACATGCTTCCGTCAGTAGAACACAGCAATTCGTTAATGAATCAGAGGGCTGTTTCATAACGTAAAATTGCTAGCAATCTTCACAAAACTCATCAATATGTTCTACTTCTACCTGCTACTAGCTACGGTGGCTAAACTGGACAAACAAAAACCTTCGCTGACGAGTACTCATATTTAGTAATCAACATTAACTGACCCGTTTACAAGTGTTTCATCTTACCTACATTCATCCAAAAATTTCTTGTGTGATCATCTCTACGGAATTCGAAACAGAATATGAATTTTCTTTTCTTTCATGTCGAAAAATGTTTTGAAACACGCTGTACAGAGTAAATGAAATGAAAGTTACACGACAAGTTCAAATTACTGTCAATTAGTTTTTTAAGCATGTGATTTTAAACGCCGAATTACTAGCGTGTCTACAGTCACAAAAGAAAGAAGGAGCACTAACTCGAGGTCTGTTTAAAACCTGGTATTTGTCCCCCGTCTGCCATGGAACAAATTTGCGTTACACTCACTGAAATTGACTTGGAACTCGGCTTACGCAGATAATAAACGGTCATCATCACGAGACTGAGGACCTCCTGGCTTCAGCTGGTCTCAGATCACCTATTCCTTTTGCGTCGGTCTGCTTGGACAGTTCTTTGTCTGTCTGCTGGTAATTACTGTCACTTTTAATTTGGCGTTGTAGGAGGGCTGCGCGCATATACTAATTGCTGTTGATCGACAACAGCTTTCATAAGGCACTGATCGTACTGAACAAATTTATTGCACTCTTTATATAGGATTATTCAAGACCTCATTCCCATTAGTTCGAAGACTACTCTTCATGACGCAGTGAACTCTTGATTTCCTTGCTTTGCTTTTATTGCATCACCTTGTTGACATTTTTATTTTAGAATCCATTTGCTCGCTTTAAAAATTTTACAACTTTAGTGCGCTTTAAAGTAAACTAAGTGATTAAAAAGGAATGGTCAATTTGCTAGAATATTGCACCATTTTGCAGGCAAATATCTGTAACAATCGTCACACAGAGAGATGAGGCCGTGTTTCAGACTTGCTTTCCTCCTAATTTGACTAGTTTTTTATCATTCAGTGGCCTTCGGTCAGAATACGAGGGGGATCCGCATTCACATTAAGAAAGGCTTTAAATAAAATATAGAAATTCTCAAATGTTCCACAGGCAGAACAGGTAGAAGCGCGAATATTGGTGCATTAAGCAGAGCAGGACTGGAGAAGTCGAGCAGAATCTTCACGCCGTTGGTCAGAACAGGTTCCAGGCCATTAGAACACTATGCATGAAGTGTAAGTACCAAAAATTTGTAAAATTTTAACAGCCAATGCATTTGTTCAAGAAAGCTAGTACGTTTTTAGGAGACATGATATAGAAAGTAATTTCGTTCAATATGCAGCATACGAGTTTATTATGTTTTACACTACACGGCAGACGATTTTTGGGGATATTTTGGTACATTTTACTTTGCTCAACCGAATTTGATATAATATGGTATATGCTACTGGTACTCTCTAAGGAGAGTTGGAAAATCAGTTTGCAAACGAATGAATGCCAGGTTTAGTTGCGGGAGTTTACAGTAGTTATTCAAGCCTAAGCAACATGTTGTGCAAGTTCTATTTTGTGTCGAGTCATATGTCATGTGACAAGAAGGTAATATTTTGTCAAGAGCCAAGGTGAGGATGAAACTGTGTAGTGTATAATAAAATCCACCTTAGTAAAACACACTTCACAAAATAGCTTTTGATGGTTCAAAATTGTGATAAGCATCAATGACCAATCATGAAGCATACTTTCATATGAGTAAATCAAAACTCTTTCAAGATTCACGTCGCATGCATGGATAAAGCAATACGGAAGTTGTAACAAAGAGAGAAATACAAATTTTAATTAGAATATGGATGCAGATTAAAGGGTGCTTCTTTATTACATCCGTAATCCAGGAACAAACAATATTTTTTGAAATTATTCTGTGTATAACTTCGTGTGATTCATTACCGTAAAGAAACTTTTTCCCAGTACCAGCATCTATAATTTTGGTCTCCTAAAAGTAGACATCGTCGCAGAGGCCTCCATTGCCGGCATTTTAGCCTCTTAAAAACCCAGAAATAACCGCCTCAACTCTGCATATTCGTGCAAAAAATTCCGTAAAATTTCAAAGATTTTTCGGAGTGGGACCACGGCGTGAATTGAGTATTTTGATGCGTATACGTACATGCTTTGTTCGAAATGTTGACGTACGAGTCGGAAATGGCCCACGGAAAAATTGTGATGGTTCAATTGACGCTATACTAACTGTTCCGGATAGTTGTCAATTACCGTTCTCGAACTGAATAAATTTAAATTTTACCAAAGCTAAAGTCAGTAAATTCCTCTGAAACGCATGACACCAAACATCGTAGCGTTGCAAAAAAACATGTCATACATGGAATGAAATCCTTGAATGGTTTGTTAATCAAATCTTCAAAAAGCTGCAATATTTTTACGGTTTTAACTCGATATCTCAAGTGCTGCAGCAGTCACACCTGAAAACTGTCTGTTCGAGTTTTCAAAGCTATGAAGTTTGTGTTTTTAAAGGATTAAATAGTGCTAAATTGATTCAATAAAGACCATTATTTAATTGAAAAGACATTGACCATTAAATCAACCTTTATCGCCCCCTATCATATAATAGAACAGCATGCATGCTATTAAATTTCTTCTATTATGAAAATTGAACTGACATGAGAAATTATTGATCGCGAGAAGCAGGGTTAATGTTCTGTTCAGAATCACAAATTTTGTTTCGGCGTTTTAGAACTACTAAGAAATGGATTATATCATCATCTCTATTTCCGGTCGTTAAAAAATTATTCAATAAATACACATAAAAAAATAGCTCCTGAATTTTTCCTTGCGACTCATAGAAATGCATATTTAACCAAGATCTCCCTTTTGAATCATGTGCTGTTACGTACGAGTTTTAAGACTGAATTTCACATTGTACGTCCAGAGTGAAATTTTGTCATAGCCGCATCCTTACCTTCTCTCATGTGAGAACGAAGTGCCCCAGCTCCCTGGCAGGGGTTAATGCGGTGCACGGCGTCAACAGAGGTGTTCGCTCAACCCATTCGATCATTTTTCATCACGTCCGTTGGAAGTGATATTTCTTCATAATTATGGTTTAAAATAACAATGATTTCTTCTCAAATATGTCCCCAAAACTTGCGACTTCTTAACACTTAACATTGAGTGAACGCAGACTTGAATACAACTGTCTATGCCACTGAGAAGTAAGGCAAAATTCATTCGAAGTGCTTCACTAGCACTTCACTTCTTAAAATCCATCTAATTATGGTTAAGGTATTTTTTATGTTTTTAATCTCTGTCACCGGTTTTATTAGTCATTCTGTGATCCACTTCTTAAGAAAGAGTGAGATTTAGTCGCTATTGCAAGCGAACATCACCAAATAATTTCGTGGTGCAAATCATCCATGAATTGTCAGCTGTACCGGCAGTAACATTTGCTCGTAAAATTCTACACTGGCCATCGGAACATAATGAATGTTCCCAATAGATGATTCACGTCAAATTGCTCTCATTAATTCTCACGCTTCTATTTAATTCTCCTGTCAATCGTTCTTGGTTTATTTGCAATTGAATTTGGTAAGGTTATTTTAGATGAAGTATTAATATTTTGACTTCAGTTCACAATTTCAAAATTTAGTTTGAAAAGTGATATGGGGCTGTATCATCTGATGACAGTCACGTTGTAATTTGTTATAATTTGCAAGATATTATTTAGCGTACGAATTCGTGAACGATACTATTATCAAAAAGTGCAATTTTATAGGTACAAAATTTGTAAATATTCCACAACAGTTTATTCTATTTGAAAAAAGTAATCAATTGACTCCGTATTCATTTGAGCATACGTCATACTGATGCCGTTTGTTAACATTTATGATAAAACTATAAGTTCATTCCAATTACTCTTGCCTCCATTGCTGACATTCGCGCGAAATTAGAGGAATTGAAGCAGAGCGTACAAAAAAAACTCTCAAAACATCATTGCTTTATAATTATCTTCAGTATCGCTTTAGATCGAGCGTTATTCGCCTTCTGTATTTTTTGATTATTTAAATTATTATTCTGCGTAATATAGGCTTAGATCAGAATTATATTATACAATAAAATACAAAAATTACTCGAAAGTTACACTAGAACATCGTGTTCTCCTGGATCTTAATAGTTCATGAAAAGTCCACCAAAGAGTCTTTGTGCTAACTCAGCTCGAATTACATTTCCAGTTTCATGTAAAGCGGCAAATACCTCACACTGGCCGGAGGGAGGCCTCGAAATAAAAAAATCGCACAAAGTTTTCAAATGCAGTCGGGCTTGCGGCCTTTCATGGTTTACTCGCTAACCTAAAATGCAGACATTGCACCGACGTGACCCGCTCGATTCATCATTTGCAGAACTTCTTTTTCATTCAACGCTGCAATGAACATTGGGCGGACAGTTTTTGGTTTACGGTGCGGCAACTGTCGGGAATGTCAAAAGCACATCGAGGTGAGCAGAGCTCCGTGATGTAAGCCTTTACTTCATGCCAGATTTTTAGCCTCCGTTATTATGAGAAAGATGAGGAAAGAACGGTAGAATACGACTTGAAAACCTACTATCAAACTCCATTTTCCAGAAACGAAAGTGTCAGGAACAATTTGGAGGTGTTCGTATAAGATGTCAGAATAGAACGTTAGGCTGAATTTGGTTGATTTGTAACCTGCACTGCGTAGTTTTCGCTGTGTGTTTTGCCCTTATTTAGACGCCTCTTGAAATTTAATGCAAGTGAAATAACTCTTCTAATAACCGCTTACTAGCGACAGTTCAAACAGCGGCAAGCATCTGGGTACTGCGACGCAGACTATAGAATTTCAAGGCAATTTTCCGCTACAGGCTGCTCTCGGAAACGCGTCTGTGTCGCAACCGAAGCACAAACTGAACTCGTTGACGGCCGGTCGTTCAATGTTCATAAATGAAATTTTGTCACGTAATCCGCTCATAATAAAAACTGACAAACGTCTTTCTGGTCTTGCTACATTGTAGTTAGATTACGTAAACAGTGCTCGCAATTATACTATGTACGCAGTAATACAATTACGGTTCATTGCTTCTTAAATCATAGCTTCTCGTGACTATTTAACATCTAACGTGTTCATTTGGCTATTCACTTAAACATCCAGCGTGTCAGACGTATTAGTATTTTACCTCTGTTAAAGGGCACACTGTACATAAGTATCTATTCGCACGGTATTTACAAACAGTATGCGTCATTTTTCAAGTCACGCTTTGCATTATACGTTAAGGGCCGACAGCTTGAAATTTATTTTGTGTTAAATGAAAAGTCTTTTTATCGCTTGTACGCGGCATGAGTTTTCACGTAAGAGCGCGTTCCAGAGGGCTATAGGAGACGTGTCCTCCGATTTGCACTCAGCTCATTGCCGCTATCAGAAGAAGGAATACGCGCTCTATTGGGCTGAGATCAAAGCTAGTGCTGCGAGACCAATAAAAAATGTTCTTCTTTACGAATAGCTTCTTTTGAATCTTTTGGGGGCCAGCGAAAAGTTGGAAGGTCAGCGTCCTGCCATCGTAGGAGTCCAATGACTCTAGCTACAAGACTACGATTGACATTTGTGTCACGGTAAAGTCACCGTATTTATAAAGTCACCGTGTTTTTATCGCCCTTGCATTAGTGGCCAAGTTTTTTTTGGAGCAGGAGTTTGTGGCAGTCAGATGAAAGTTTTCGCTGCAATATACCCATCGAATTCGAATTTACCTGCACAATTCATTAGCAAAACAAGCTGATGATTTCTTCAACTGGTTGTGTCGTGCCCCAATTCTTACTGCGTGCAGATGAGACACTCTAAAAACCTGCATCGGTCTATGGATAGTTGATGACGTATTATGACAGAACAATTATCGTGTGGTGTTGTACAAGCTCACACTTCAAATATTGTGCTTCCTGTATACTTGGAATATAGACGTAGACTATAGACTATATAGACGTAGACTATATTGTAGACTATATAGACGAAGCAATGGTAGACCATGTTATTTTCATTTGACGGCACTATAGAACTAACAAGCCTCGATTTAAACGGGACAACGCTTTTTTCCTTCACGTTATTGCATTATTTATGCTGGAGACTATGAGCACTTGCTCAATACGGATTACACAGACATAAAGCCAGCTGTATAATGGGGTATAATTTCCTTGCAGTCACGAGCATTAGTTCTGTCCTTTTATGATTTACGCACTGCGGCTCCTGATGATAGTATGCCAAAGTATGACAAAAAATATATTGATACACATGCGCGAGGCGACGTGCGTTCATTCAGGCGAGTCCGTTAGCTCAATTGCAAAAGCATTTTATAGTTCCAGGGAATATAATTTGCGAATGGATTTAAGGGAATATTTTTTTGCCCTTTGCCTCTTGAATCTTGGATACGGTAGGAAAGGAATTTTACGCACAAAGTTATTAATACCCTGAAATACTTTCAGGATTGTCCAAACATCTGCGATTTTCTGCTGGTGCAAATGTTGATTCTTTTTCAGGGCAGAAATTGGACGCTTTGTAAAGCGGTTCATTGAACGAGAAAATGCGTTCCGGCGCTGAGATAAAAGGTTCTCATGTGATATTAGTGAACAAATTGTTAACCATGATTAGATATAGGTCAGTTTTTGAATTGCTCAGTAGATCTTATAATTTGAAGATAACAATTATTGCCTCACTTTTAGAGGCTGCTCAACTTACAGCCCATTCCCTCGATCTTCACTGGCGGTCGCCACCGCTTCTCAAAGCAGCAAAATTTCAGGTTGCTACTCGCGCCTGAGGTAAATGCGACCAACTCTAAATTAGAGGCTTTCAGAAATCGTAAAATGCGTGCCGTTACTCACAAAGGATTACTTTTCATCTAGATGTCTATCTTTATCACAGCTGTAAAGTACATTGGTTACGAAATTTAATTTAAATTGAGTTCCACATTCGTATGGCTATTAATTTTGGTATTAAAACACACGCTTTGGAGATCCCTTTGTTGGCTGCGTTGCTGTGAGGCCTGCCTTCCGCCAAGCCCAGCATCTTAAAGGTAACGGTGGCGAACACATATCATTAAGATTACGCACTGTAGAGCGTTGTCAAGTAAGAGTGTGCGTTGCTGTATGCAATTAGCGATAGGAATCATAAATTAAAAATGAATTGTGTCGGTATGCAATAAAATGCACTCTGAAATTCATGTTTCTGATGCACAAAAAGTGGCCTTAAACGAAAATTTGTTTTAGATTAATTGGCAACGTGCTTGGGGTCGTCTATAGGAATTTCATTCATGTTGAATATGGAATGGAAAACTTTATCGATCGAACTGAGGACCGTTGAGCAGTTCCT
Organism: Orchestia grillus; assembly: GCA_014899125.1. Lineage (NCBI taxonomy): Eukaryota > Metazoa > Arthropoda > Malacostraca > Amphipoda > Talitridae > Orchestia > Orchestia grillus. The sequence continues at coordinate 24,869 of VOMN01075422.1, forward strand.
TTGAAATTCTTTCAATATTTTTGAAAAAATTTTGTTATAGGATGCAATTCTATGATACCATATAGTTCTCCTGTGATTATACCGAATAATGTTAACGTAGAAATTCCAAACCTGAAACACACTTCAGTCTAAAAAAAATTTCAGTCTTTTATACGTTGTACTTCAGTACTGCTCTGTGCATTTTTACCGTCTACACGTTAACTTTTAAAAAGTGTATTTGTTGTAGTGGAGAGATTTTAAGTTCATTGTTTCTTCATGCGTGTATCTGAAAATTCCTGTTCACCAGACTCGAACCGAGCTCTACTCGTCTAGCTCTCACAGTCGCGCGGTCTAAACAGAATTGATGTATGTAGGAAATGATTAATTTTTGAAGCGTTGGAGTTTGTTTCGCTCAGGTGGATCTTCTGACGACATTTTTCAATGAAGGCAAATTTTGCAAATGCCATGCAATTTTCCTGCAGCACAGCCACACATGTGCCGGCGAGAAAAGCTGCCGCTTAAAAATCTGCAAGGCTTTGGGGCGCGTTGCATATTTTGCATCAGCGCTAATCTCGTTACTTTTAATGAGAGCGACGACAAGAAAATGGTGAATTCTTTTGTGCCTGTTTTCCAGCGCTTTGGAGACTGGTGCTCCGATTAAAAAGGGCTAAAAAGCAGCATTCTTGGTTTAAGTTGAAAGGGCTTAATTGATTCGTTAATGAAGAACATGCACTCTTCCTAGTTTTGTTTGATGTACGAGTTGAATGAGGAACGTTTCGATGCTTAAATAACTTGGGTTTGGTGCTCCATGAAGAGAGCGCTCTCTGAACTCTGCATTAACTCGTTTATCCAGAAATACAGAATTCGTTTTATAATTTTTGGTCCAGATTTCACTGTTTTAAAATTTTCTAGAAATGGGAATAAGAAATTTATGTTTACTTTATATATGTATACGCATTTGGACATAGTGGCAAATATCAAATTTTATTTTGCAGAACAAAGTATTTCAAATTTCACTGAACAAAACCATCCTGAATGCATAAATATCTCAGGAGCATTTGAGGTTATAATATTTTTTGAACTTGACAAAGAGGAGCTCGATAGGGAAAGCAACTTGAAATATTCACTCAGTTATTCGCTCGAAACATTCACTCAGCTATTCACTCGAAATATTTCCTCACCTATTCACACGGAACATTCACACGAAACCTTCACTCACGCTGTGAATGCCTGAATGAAAGAACTCGCAGAAGATTGTTTCAAAAACTCAGTAGTGGAAATATCAGCCCTGAAGATGGAGACCAGACCGGACGTTCAGTTGAGTTGATGATTAGCTCATAGTGGCATCACTTAGAGAAAATTATGCACGGTTACAGAATTTACCATGCAATTTGATTAAGACTATGATACCGTTTATTGACATATTCAACTGATTGGAAAGTCTTCTAAGCTTTAAGAATGGGTGGGTCATGAAATGTCAGCAGTAAACCGCAAATCGTTCGTTGAGATCTGCTGTTGCTTTCATTCTCAAGGCCTCATCTTGCTATTTGTGGCCAGATTTGTAACTGGTGATGAAAAATTAAATCTTTATTAGTGTTAAACGGCGCAGGCCATTCGGTCCGGAATTTTCGATCGGTCTCTTTCGGAATGGCAGTGGGTTAATGAGGTCGAAGGAAGGCGATCCGACGGAGCGTCCAAATTTATACGGCGTAATTTAGGCTGCCGAGCGCTATGTTTAAATGCCGGTTGAATAATGAATGCCTTGGCTCAATAGTCAGAGATACCACAAGTGCATCGATGTGGGTGGAGGAAACTTTGAACAATTTCTGTAAAGTAAAGGTAGAAATACATTATTTCTAAGTAAGTTTGTTTTCAAATTCCTTCCTTTCGAACATGAAACAGTTAATATCTCGAAAACCAAACTTTTTTTCTCAAAGTTTCATGGATACGAAAGTGTTTAGATGGCCACTTTCTGATGCATGTGAAATTTGTATCACTTTTCCCCTAACACCCGTATCTCTATTTAAATTAATAATTGAAATTAACTTTTTGTTGTTTTTTAAGCGAGTTTACAGTTGTTAGAATCAATGTTGATGAGAGTACGTAAGTGAATGAAGTATTTGGAGCTACTACTCTAATGCGGTGCTTTATCTAAATATTTTTCTATTTTTCAAATCAGTGCATTGTATGCAAGGTGCCTAACAACTTATGTGTTGTTTTCAACGTTTTTAAAAAAATGATTCTAACGTCCCTTGAATGTACGTCCCTGTTTGTATTTGTAAGCAGCACAGTTCAAACGATATTCGAAGGTGATGTTAAGGTTTTATTTAAAAATAACAATTATTCGCAATTCGAGAGAAGAAAGTATTTCTGTTATTTAGGGCTTGACAAAAGAGAGTAAAAGGGCGTCACTTGAATATGTACCGTCCTATAAATTAAACTACCAAATATAGCTTCGAAGATGTGCAGGTTTCAGGTTTCGTTGTTAGTGTCAAGTGACAAATTAAAAAGGAGTAAATAAAAAATGGTCATTTTCAGTGAATGATAACTGTATACGTTTGATGAATGGTAGTTTAGCTGTTCTAATTAACACTGTGTGCAACGGAGCAGTGTCAAGCCACTTACAAAAATCACGTATTTACTCATTTCGCTTCAATGGATACTGGTATTTGCCTCTCTAGACGCTGATGTTTCGTCAGCTGAGTATGTTTATCGCGGTGAAATTCTTTCTGAGTATCTACTGTCTATATATTTACTGGGTATGTACTGAGTATGTACTATCTTTATATGTACTAAGTATGTAATGAGCATGTACTTCTATATATGTACTGAGTATGTACTATCTATATAATCTATATATGTACTATGTACTGAGTATGTACTGTCCGCTTTTCTCACAAAATATGTGGCTTTGAGACTATCTCATACCTAATGCCAAATGTCGCTAGTAGGTCAGATGCCTGAGTCACGTCACTCCCAATAAGTTCACTGAAATCATTATTGATACCGTTTGGCTCTATGATATTTTCACATTTCAAGACCAGCTTAGTTATGGGATTTCGAAGTCATCATAATTCTTCATTTTTTAAACACTTCGTGAAAAATTAACCTATGATTGGACTTCAGAGCTCATGTAATGCACTCAAATTTATGAGTTTTTACTTCAGTTATTTTTACAAATATATATCACAACAATTCTTACACCGCATCTCGTAAATCTCGCAATCTGTTGAAATCTATACCAATCAATTGAAATCATCTCAAGTTCAACAATTTTAAATGTTTCACCGAGGGACGCTCAAATGTAGCTGTATTTACATTAATGAGGAAGATATTGGACTAAAGTATCAATAACTTGACCATAAATGAAATGGATTTACAGTTAATTCGTTGAAAGTTAGTTTTTATCCTTTTCTCGAGCCTTAAAGTTATTTTAAATGTTATGAAAGACGGACTTGTAATTGAAATTGAAATTTGAAATGTAGATAAACCCTTCTGAAATAGTTTCATAGACTTAATTCAACTTCTGCCAAAAAGAAGCCAATGTAATTTTTTGACCTCATGCAAACCAGCCAAAAGAGTGTGCAGAGCAACCTATGCACCCCTGCCCATCCTGGCCAGCATCCCATTGCTGCGTTGTTGCCAGCGAGAAGCAGTATTTAGTGTTGTGTGAAATTACCGTGTCATCATGAGGACCACAGTCGGGGTGAGTCAGTTTGGAGTGAGGTGGGAAGTCGACTTCCGACCTCATTCCAGAACAGGGAGGAAAATTAGCACTAGATGCCCATGTTTGGGTGTCTCCGACATTGACTGATCGCGTGAAGCCACTCGAGCTAGATGCGACACAGCTGTAACTTGCGGCACGGTGCCTTGAGAGAAGTTAATTGAAGTCGCCAGTCAACTTGTGCCTTGTTTGCCAATTTTGCCTAACGTGAGTGCCTGCCTTGCGATCCGAAAACAAGAATATCTAAGAATAAACCACGGTTCAACGGAGGAATTGGCAAGTTTTGGTGTGAATTTAAAGTTACGGTCAACTCGGATCTGATGACTCAGGTTGTAAGATAATTTTACTGCGAGCTGTTGTTCCGAATCATTCATCAATGGTGTTTACTCAACATCTCTTCAAATGATGCAGCATGGAGGGAGTAAATTTTAAATTGTAAAATAGATAGACTGTGGATGCTCTAGCTATTTTGACAATGTTTAGGACTAGAACTGATCATTTTGAAAGTAGAATCGGTCGCATTAAACAAAAAACAAGTATTAAATACGCTCGAAATATTGAAGTAGTACTACTCAATATTTTTTTCTTACGAATGTTTAGTACTCGTCGGCAATAATTCACTCGTGATTACTGAGTGTTGCAGAGATAGGTGTGGAATGAAATTAAGGAAAATGTTCATTTAAACCATTTAGTACAAGAAGGACACTGCTTTCGAATTTCAATACAGCAAACCTGGCATCGCACAAAATCATTTTTATGCAATGCATCCTTCAGCAGGAAATATTTTCAATTGCAAAGCGAGTTGAGTGCAACTGAAGAACCTTACGCTGTGGAATACTGTGGTGGCCAAATCCAGGCCCTCAATGAGCTCCACAGCAATGAACTACTTTCAGAATTTGTGAAGGGCGTATTGTTACTTACAAGGCATTACTTTCCATCAAAAAAATACCTACCTCTATCATAGGTGTAAAGTACTTTGGTTACGAACTTTGATCTAAATTATGCCCCATATACGTGTGGCTGCTAATTTTGGTTTAAACATCCTAACAGTTTTTATTAGTCTACTAGTAGACGCGCCCCACCACAAATGGCCGGGGAAATCATGTGCAATTTTTAAGACGCTTTCTTATTTAAGGTAACTCTGACGAGTAGAAATTAAAAGCATCTGCTGGACTTTTTTTTACTAGAGCTTTCGCACTCTTCCGCAAAATGAATGAGCGAATACCATAGAATACTTATAATTTCTAGTCATCATCAATCCTATTCTTCTCATCGTTAGCTAACCTCCTCTATAAGACGGTGACTCTGACATGAAATAATGTTATTTTAAGCGTCACTGATACAGACTGCCTAACCTGACAGTGTCGTTATTCAAATCATGATATTCAGAACATTCAGATCAAGATATTCAGAACATTCAGATCAAGATATTCAGAACATTCAGATCATGATATGCGAAACCTTCAAGCCAAATGTGGGCTTATATGAATGTGTTTTTCCTCAAAGTAATAATTAACAGGAATCAAGACGAATAATTTATCTCGATTATTACTTTTCATTGCAATGACGAAGAAATGAATCCCTCAAGACGTCTCCTATTCGCGCTGCTATAATGAATGTGCAAAATCGTATGTAAATCGTTTGAAAACACTACGTGTAGCTATAATTTGAGAACCTCCATCGTACACTAGAAGACTTGTACGTTTGTGTGAACCAGGCGAGAGAATCACGACGGAATCCCGTCGGAAGTGCAGCACCTGAACAAAAGCCTTAAATTTGATGTTAGCTGCCGAACAGCAAGATGGAAGCTCCACGCTGACTTGGAGGTATTTACATTTTAAATTACAATTTGTCACTTTTCCAGCGCCCTCAGAAAAAAGGCTGATCCGAGCGAGGCATTTTTGGAGTTGTGCAAAGGAGGCGCGGCTGCAACACATGTTGAAGATGGATGAGAAATTAAAGCGTTTCACATAATCTACACTGAACTTCGTAGACTAATGTACTGATAAAATTACCCATGACCTCCTGATAATGAGGACTTCCAGTGGTCGTGGTTTGAGTCAGCGAAACATTTTCTGGTCGTGAAAACCCCTACGATTATATTAAAGCGTTGATAAGATTACCCGGGAAGTTTATGGGTTCAAATCACACGACAGGGTTATCTGTTGCATTAATTATGATGCAAACACGCCAGATGCCCGACGTGTTTTGCAGTGGTGTTTGCCATGATCCAAACCAGTGCGAGTTGATATGCAATGCTTACCGCGAGTTCCCTCTATGTAATCCGACAAATATTTGTGTTTTATTTACATCGTGTTGAAACGTCATTAAACAGTTCATTAATCTTAGGATAATATTTAGCGGCAACATAATTTCGAATGACGTGTGTTGCATACGCTCACCAGTTATACAGGTAAGTTTGCTTTATTGTTGTTCATGGAGGACAGTAAATCTGTGGTGAACAGAGATCGTTTGCGCATACGGGATGACTTACGAGAAGTGGCAACAGCGTTTACGCAGTAGAGTTCAGTTCCGTAGGTGACAGACGCGCTTATACACGAAATGAAATAGTAAGTACCTGCATGGGTATTTAGGGAGTTAACTCTCAACTTTCTTTTGAAAGTTGATAAATATATAAAAAACTGATATATAGGTCATGTACATATATTGAAAGATATCTGTGCACGAAGTAACGTTCCCCAATGTGAGCCCCACATTCTTCAGCATGTGAGGTTTGCCGTCGCTCTCAAACGAACTCAAAGACCGTGAAAAGCGCTTCGTGGTCTCATTTGAAATTCTACCTGCACCTGCTCCGTGGCAGTAAGTTATTCTAAAGCCTTGCTGTAACATTTCTATCAGTATAATTTGTTCCAAAAAATCTTATTTTTGCAATGCGATCCCTACGATCTGCGGCGCGGTATGTGTGTGGCAGTATCAATGTCATTAAATATGTATAATGTGTCATTAGGTATGTATAATGTGTCATTAAGTACGTATAATGTGTCTAATTGTGTTGCGATCTTCCCCTTTGGGTGTAGTGTTTTGTTCGGTATACCAACCCTTTGGGTGTGATGTGCATTAAAGTCACCTCCCAGGATCAGGTTCGGGAGGGTTGTTAAGGCTTGTAGTGTCGGTGTATAACGTGGGGGAAGAGTAGGTGAGTTTGATGGGAGATCACACTGTTCCCTCAACAAAATTACTGATTATACAAATATACGGACTTGTTTAACATGCTCCACCACTTCAGTCAATACGTCAGTACGACAACCACAACTCAAATCAACATCAGTGTTGATGAGTGTGATCTGCTAGTTGTGTCCTGTCTGTATTTGTAGTGCTTGCAATTCTGTGTGTCTGTCTNACCACCGTCTTGGGTTTGACGATCTTGTCTTATTGTTGAGTAGTTGAGAATGTTACGAGTTTTATGTGTGTTTTTGAGTTTTGTTTCTTGTAACATCGCTTCATGTACATTGTGTTTGTGCATGAAATGTTCAAGTTCCATGTGTTTTGCGCGTTGATCGTCAATGTTTATTTGTAGATTGTTGATTTTGCGTCGGTTTCTCCTGTTAGTTGTGAATGTTCGTTTTTGTGGTGTTAGTTGTATTGAAAGTGTTGACAATGGTGGTGGAGGCGACGGTGATGTTGGTGGGAGTGGTATTAGCGGTGTTAGAGGTGATGGTAAAGTGCAATTTGTATTTGTTTCAAGTGGTGAGGGATTGGCCCGAGGCAGACACCGTTGGTGTTGTGTGTGGGGTGTTGTTTGTTGGCTGTTGTGAGGTTGGAAGGGGGGGAGGTGATTATGTTGTAATGTTGAGTTGAGTTGTGGTTGTTGTGCTGGACGTGTTAAGTGAAGTGGTCCAATATGTTAAACATGTCCATATATTTGTATAATCTGTGATTTTGTTGAGGGAGGTGCACACAGTTGAATATCAAGCCGACTACGCGTTGAGTCGAATCAAGGCTCACTGGAGCACAAAAAGTCTCCATTGATGAGCGTCATGCACACACCTCAATGATGAGGTCCGTGAAAGGTTCTGTGATCACTTTCAGGATTTTGACCTCAGCGCCCGCACCAAAGGACACCGAGTCGATGATGGCGCCAGTCAGTTTCTCCAGCAGACCTGAGTATGTAAAGGTCGAATTATTTTCATAGAGCGAAGAATTATTCCTTATAAAAATTAATTGCACTGAACAGGGACAAAAATTTTTGACGAAATTACGAACACTTTATTCCATGTAATTTGCAGGGTGTGACAGCCAGAATTTTACTTGTCTGGGTCAGGCAGTAGTCCAGAAGACGTTGAATAGCTATGCTGTCTCTTCAAAATGATTTCGACGCTCTGACGCTCTGAACATCAGACATTTGCAAAACAGGAATCATGCGTTTAATTCATTAATCTTTTACACTCCAACAATTCCCCTTCCTAACCATGACGTGAGTAATTCATTAAAATAAGCTTCTGTCGTCCATCTCTTACCGACAGACACTTCAAGAATGAGCATGACGGTCACGGTGAGCCAGTTGAACATGTCGTGCACTGTCGCCCCAGCGAACGCCAGCCGGAACTGGTCCCGGTCTCCGACCTGAGAAATTTCGTGAAACCTTTAGTTCTGGCTCAGGTAGTTGGGCGTTTTAAAAAGCATGCAAAGCATAATTTTATCAGTTTGTTTTATTCTAAAAATCGAGAGTAAAACATCTATTTCAGAACAATAATGAAATTTTATCAACAAATGGAATGCAGCTCGCTGTAGAAGTATTAAGTTTTATTTTACCAAACCTCAATGAACGTTTCTTGAATTAATGGAGTTTTTCTAGCTACTCAATGTCAAAGACACTCAGGATATTTATTTGAATAATTGACAATTCAACATTTAATAATGGAAGCTGAACGTTTCTTTTTAAGGTTTTTACACATCATTGACTGACCTGCGTGAGGGAAACTATGGTATTGGTGACGGAGGTGCCGATGTTGGTGCCCATGATGATTGGAATCGATTCATGAACATCCAGCACTGCGAAAATGAAGGTAGCATAAGATGACATACGAGTAATTTTTACTTGACTTCACCATTAAAACTTCATTGTTGGCAGTTAGCATCTATTTATAATTCTTATAATAAAATTGGAGGCTTACAATAGACATTCTGTATCAGTACATATTGACATTCTCAATTCCAGAGTGCTCGCAATTATTGAGTGCTCCCTATCCTCGAGTGCTCCGAATTACTGCGTATTCTCAGTTTCCATCAATTCCTGCGAGCTCCGAATTCCTGAGTACTCTCTACTGCTGGAAAGTCCCAGTTCTGGAACACTTACTTCCTGCCGAGACCATGGAGACGACAATGGAAGTGGAAGTCGAGGACGACTGCACGAGCACGGTGAGCAGGATGCCCACCATGAGGCCTACGATAGGGTTCGTCATATAATCTCCTCCCAGCAAGTTACCTGGCGAATTAGGGAAATTTTAACAATTGCCTGATTTTTATGCTAATTTATCTTTAACAACATGCAAATATTTTTAGGCAGAAATTCTCCGCGTGAAGCTCATCATTTAATATGAATAAATGCTAGTAAATGAGGAAGAAACGTCCATCCCGACTCACACGTCGTACTTGTGATCATAAAGACTAACTAACGGATACACCTACGGAACTGTTTGTTTATGCTTAGGTTCAGGTCCTAAAATTGTCTAAGCGACGTCAATTGTGAATGACAGTCCAATCAGTGAGTCTCTAAGATTTTAAAAAGACGTGCGTCATTTAGAACTTACTTGTGCTCTTTCCAGATATAAGTCTGAAGGATGACGAGAGGAGGTCCAAAGAGCAGATGAAGAAATAGAGCAGAACGAACACCATCAGAATTTTGGAAATGTTGAGAAGCACTCTGGTAACTTTCTCGACACCGGTCATTTCTGTAAAAAAAGTAGAATGTATCTTAGTATATCTGAGAATAAAAATACTCTCACGGATTTGGAAAATCGTCGTCAAGAACTGAGCACGAGTTATAACATCGCACACACGCTCGAAAATATACGGTGAGCGATTTTCTCAAAAATAGTCGTGTGCTCGGCCATAAATTTCAAGCTCGTGTGTAGCCGCGCCCATTGTGTACTGAGAACATCCGCTGGTCGACGGATGCGAGTATCCTCTGAGGTCTACTAATGTTGCTAAAGGCTTACAGCGGAATGGGATCGCACAAATAGAGGACAACATGCCAAGGTATTTAAAATGCGCGTGTATCTCAAGATACGATTACAATGATTGGCATCTGTTAATTTAGCTTCATGTTATTTAGAAATAACAATATAGATTTAATATTATCCATAATTAGACAGTAAAATTAAAAGAATCTCTTAGAACATCTAGGCATATTGCCTGTTACCGGATTGAATTTGAATAAAAATTAAATATTATATGCTATCAACTACTCATTGACCAGAACTTTTTTCAGCCGCTTGACTGCCACTGATTAAATAAAAATTAATTAATACATCGCAAAATACAACAAAAAATATCCCGTTCCACAGTATGATTACTTTCATAAGTGATAACGGAAAACACATTCACAAACCCACACGTTGGATGCGCCTTAACGAACGCTAGTTGCTGGTGCATGCTATTTGTTCTTTGCTAGTGCATGCTCTTGGTTCTTTGCTAGTGCATGCTCTTGCTTCTTTGCTAGTGCATGCTATTTCTTCTTTGCTAGTGCATGCTATATGTTGTTTGCTAGTACATGTCATGTGTTACCCAAGAACTTTTAGTCGATCATGAGATTTGCCGGCATGCGTCACAGAGCGCTCTCCTACCAGACCTGATACTTCTGTGATCTGAGAATGCGGCAACAGAACTCGAGCTGCCGTAACAATGGAGGCAGTCAATACGGTCACCGAACACCGTCAACGTCACTGCATCGCTCTTCACAGTCGACTGTGTAGCCACAATGAATGTAAAATTGTAAAAAATAAGCTTTCTCCTTCCGTTGAGCTGCTACCAGTAAATTAGGCTCCAAATCCTCACAGTCGTTTGAAGTTACCCAAAGACTGGGAATTTCTGGCTGTAAATTGGTACCCTAATCAGAAGAAGTTTATTTTACGTACATATTGACACGGTTGATTCACGGAAACAGGTACGTCAAACACATTCTTAGTTGTTCATAAAGTGATATATTAAATGACACGCTGGGACACTTTAAGCCAAAAATTGTACCACGACAACTTCTCAGAGCTGGCGGAATACGAACAAAATTTCTTCAAAGCAGCGTTTGGTTGAAGTGAACGCCTCGGTTGAAAACTGACTTACCACTCCATGCCTTTCCGGTGTCAACGTGCCAATGATCCTCAGACTCGAGGGCTTTTTCGTCCTTGGCCACGGTGTCGTTGATGTTGACGTCCGGCACAAATACTGGATTTGACAAGCCATTCTGGCCCTGCAACACGAATAAAATAATCCCTCTTAATACAGGCAGGCAATAGATGTAGGTAAAATCGGAAAAAATGGCTTATGAGCCCTATTGACGTCACGTTCATCAATTAAAACGAAAAAATGCGAAAAACAAGGAGGATACCACAGCGTCACAGCGATTGCCATAAAAACTGAGAGTATCGTTAAGAAAAAAAAGCAGCACCAGCCATAGGACATCGCAGTGCCGAGATCATGAGCGTCGAGTGAACGCCGAGTGTTGGGAGCTGAACAAGACATGAACAACCTGCCTGACCCACATGACGGGCGGGTGCTGCCTTCTCGTTGGAGGAGCAGGCAGTGCGAGTTGTCTACGTCACTACAGAAGCTTTGACGTCACGCGCATGTGCTGAATATACCAGTCTATAGAAAAACAACCAGCCTACGAATGCCGTTTCAGTGCCACGCCCAGCACGCCCTAATGAACATGCTTCACACAATCACAAACAGTTCCAGCGAAGAATTTCAGCTCAACTGATCAGACTGCGTTGCGAAGGATGAAGATGAGAGCCATGAAGAAATAATTATACAAGGGCAACAAACAAAAAAGGTCCGGTCATGTGTAACTCTGGGAGCTTCTGAGGAGAAGGGAGCGTTCTCAGTTGTATGTGAATGGATCGAGAAGCAGGTAAATAATTTCTGGGCTCCCAAAGACTTTATCAGTTTTAACCTCAGGTGATCAAGTATTAATTTTGAATATAATAATTTGATCATAGAAATTAGACTTGTAAAGTCGAAATTTAGGTAATCCAACTCATATTAAGGTGCCCCGCTTGGGATATTCAACTGCGCGAGTTTGGCTGCAACAACACGTAGTGACCATTGTTTTTCTTTCTAGCTCCATGCACCGGTAACCACTCGTATTAAGAACAGGTTGGGCTGTCAGCTGATGGTATGGTTTTGAGAACAAGAGATCAAACTGGTTTGCACTCGTTCCCGCGCGGATTTCTAGCCTGCACAACTGGTAAAAAATGAGCGTTTAAATAGAAGCGGCCCACGCGAGCCAGGGCGAGCTCGTGGCGACCACGTGAGGCTGGTGCTCCAGCTCCTCCACCACACGGACGTTTGTGTGCACGTGGACACATATGTATGTGCGAGAGAGTTTCGAAACTTCATTTATGGATATGGTTAATGTACAGCAAGCCCCTGCGTATGAAAGAAAAGACCTGTTAGATGGAATCTCTAATCCTTTTTCTTCGAGTATTTCATTCATTGCTCAGGATGACTCGTATGCTGAGTTAGAAGAATTGTGATCATAAATATTCATTTATTAAAGAATATGACTCGAAAGAACTTCGTTTAGCACGAGGTTAAAAAAATTATCCTTCCTCTTCGCTTCAAGGTACTTGACGCACCTTGACGTTAATCATCTATAAGTGTCTTCAGTTAGAGCGAATTGCAGGTAATTGAGCTTCTTTACAAGAAATATAACACAGTAAATGTACTCAAAATCACTCAAAGACGACCAATCATTCGATTTATTGGCCTTGAAGGACTCTGAAGTTCAGAGCACACAGCAAAGCTGAGCAATGCAGACGAGCTTCATGTTGCGATACGAGCTTCATGTTGCGATACGAGCTCGATGTATCGCCGCCGCGGCCCTCGCTCTCGACGGGGTTGGCGAATCAAGCGTAAATGTTCCAGCAACTGAGTTGGGAAACCCAAGCCACAAAAATGGTGAACATTCTAGGGAAATCGTGGGTCATTAAACTCGTTTTTTGAACTAAAAAAAGGGTGTCTGATTTCGTCGGGAGCGATTAACTCAAATGGAAGCTAAGTTCAGAGGTGTTGGTCGCAGTCAAAACTGTTCGCCTGCTGACTCGTAAGTACGATTCCCGAGTTTTTAATTCGGCCACCGCTAAGTTACCGCCGCAGAAAATCGAAGAGTTTGACTTGTTCCTCTCGCACGAGTTGCCAAATCAATCCCCGTTCTAAAACGCGGAAACCTTGCGCATGCGCCCGAAAATGTGAAGTCTTTGAAATTGACCGAAAGAATTAGTTCAGAATTAAAGTACCAGAAAACAAACTCGCAAGTGCAGAAGAACAACGAATGCAGTTGAGCCCTAGTTTTGAAACAAAAAGAGCAAAATTTAGTATTAGTTATGTATTTCCAGTTTTTGAAACAACAATGGTAAACACAGATAAGGATTTCATATAATTATGATTCATCAATTTTATTAACATGAGCTGAGAGTCCAATTCAAGAGGTGTTCATTAACCTACTTAAAAAAATGCAGCCCAGGTATAATTTTTATAAAAATTGGGTTGTGCAGTTAGTAGGAGTGAGGTACGAATGGGTAACAGTCCAATTAACTTCCACTAAAGACCGTGCTTATCAGCTCACTCAAAGAGAAAGAAACCGACTAGGGAAAGAGAGGGCGAGCAAAACCAGTCTAATTTATAGGAGTGACAGCTAAGTTGAAGGGAGGTCAAACATTTTAAATGAAGAACGGCAACATCTAGTTCGTCTCATTTTGGAAATTCGGATAACATGGGAAAGGAAGTCTGAGTAAATCGTTGTTAATACCATAAGACATATTTAGGACTGTCCTACGTTTGTCATTGCATGGGCATGCAAATACTTGTCCATTTTCAGTATAAAAATGTGCCTTTGTCTGGAGAGGTTTCTCCAACGAGCGAGTAAATTCCGATGCCGAGATAAAATTCCCTCACTGGTTATTCGTTGAAAAAAGTTTAATCTTTATTAAACCATAAAGGAATAAAACTTTAAAAAAAGAAAGTCTGGGCCGAGATGCGCTGAAATTAATTTATAAGACGACACGCATGTCGGCATAAACTCTTCGGGAGTGATAACAAAGTGGAGTCGAATGATTTCCGTATCATAAAATACTGTTTAGCAATGCTACTGATTACCTAACATTTTTCAATTTGTCCCAAAATCTGACCCTAGCAGTCAAATTCCCTAAACTGGCATATTTTGATCCGAAACAGTAGCGCTGAACAGCTGGGTCTTTGCAGTGCCGTCAGTGGGCAGAGGATAAGAACTGGACAACCATCCATTCAGTTGGGCGCGAAGAGTCTGGCACTTGAAATGTAAATATCTCGAGAGTACCACAGTAACTGGGCAGAAGTTTAGTGCAGCTCTGGTTCCTTCTAAACACTTTACATAATATTGAGTGTGAGGCTGGCGAAAATAAGGTGGCTATGAGCAAGGCTGGAGGTTTTCTGACGTGCTGTAAATGTGAATGAAACAAATGGAAAAAGTGACGCTTTTGGAAGAGAAGACAAAAAATCGTAAGATGCTCTCTGAAACGTCTTGTCAGTTTTAATGACTGTCAACAAGTGCGAAGAAACCTGTTAGTTATTCCTTGTTGTTGGTAGTAATTTAGAAATTCCAATCTACTCGCTGTAGGATAAAATGTATATCATCGCTCAGATGACAAAAAGATCATTGCGTGGTCTAAATACTAACATAAAACGGACGCTCAAAGCCTAGGTAAAAAACAATAAAATGATAGCAACATTATTTAAACAGATCATATAATGCTGACATTCCAAGAAATTTGAAACCGGATGCACTAAATGAAGTTTAAACAAGAGCGAAAATCATAAACTGCATGAATGATGTACGCACGAAAAATGACTCTTCTCTCCATGCTGGTACAGTACGCTTTGCCTCGTCAGCTGTACTGCCCTGCACATTTGGCTCATATTTATCATCACTCGAGCTAAATTGCTACGGCGCTCAGTTCTAATAAAGGATTCTGCACTGGGTATTGAAACTACGAGGTCATATGATATGACTGAATTGAGATAACTCAACTCGTAAAAAAATTGCTTGTGAGAAAATTATTGAGCGCATTTTACATCTTACATGCACTGTAGCAAGTATGTATAAATTCTTGCTAAATTAAATTTTGAGAACTTCATTGCCATGGTCATCTGTATCTACACGTAAATCAAAGATTTATATCCCTCTCTTAATCATGAAATGTAGGAAGATCTGAAAATGATTCTTCGTTATAACTTTGATATTTGAACACGCACTGTCCAGAACACACAAATGCATCGACTGGTGGTGGCGTGTTGTCGCAACGCTGATGGCGGCGACCGTAAAAAGCGCTGGGTGCCGTGATGGTCACACACCCACCGGCGTGACCGTGACACGCCTCATGTGCGCACGTCACGCACTACAACGCACGTCGTGGTCCGCACGGTAAGCCACTGCCCTCAGGAGTGTGTGGCCATGCCACGCGTTCTCTCTCGTATGCATTACAGCTTGCAAAACTTTCACATTACTGCACCTTAGGAGTTACGCCACCGTGACAACAGAAATGAAACCGTACGATTTGTTTCCCAAACGGTAGTGCAAACAGTTTAGCTCAGTGATGCAAAAGTGAAGGGAATAATGCTCGATAATTTTTCAAGACCGATGTTAGTTTGATTGCAGGTCGTTCACGAACTCATTAAGTATCGTTCTGCTAAGATAAAAATATAACAAATATTGCATCCCACAGAGCCTGTGATACAAACAAATTGAGGTAACAAAAACGATATGAAGGAATACCGTAACAAAAATATCGAGCAGCTTTGAAAACAAATGTAATTAAAACTCTGATAAGCTTTTGCACACCGCAGAATCAATTTCAGAGAGTCATAATACCCCGTTTACGCTCCTCCAGTGTGAATTACAACGCCACAACAATGGGAAAATGAGTTGGCGCGTATAAAAGAACATAATAAGTTCCGCTTTTCAGCCTCGGACACTTGTGGTAGCAGTCCGACCTCGGCATACATGCTCCACCTCAGTATATTTCACGCTCTCCTTTCAGTCTTTCCGTCTGGAGGTCTTTGTTTCTCTGTCATTACTGCAGGACGATAAACAGTGCGCGACAAAAACTCTACAGGTGCATTGTTTGCCTCCCATTAAGAATGTAATGGGGCGGGAAAATACGTTTTTAGATCCTAATTTAGGGGCAAAATTCCATACCGGATGTGACATGAGACTTTTGACATAACTACTGATTGATAAATAGGAAGTACGACTACAATGTTGACTAAAGCTTAGCTGGCCTAATTACTAATGTGCTGCTCTTCCGAGTGCAGCGTTTGTGTTTTAGTTGCTTTCCCTCTGCAATTTCCAACACCCTAGAGAATGAAAATTTTTGTGCAATGTGTTGAAAATCCTTCACCTTCTGCATCGGTCGTCTCTACCGATGTAGCTCTGTGCTTTCTGCAGTGATGCATTTGAGACTCTTGCACTCAGCATTAAATTAGCTTTGAATTATTTATGCTTGTACACTCCACTAAAGACATTTTAATTTTTACAGTAATTGTGTGGGCAGATATCTCATTCCACTTGAAGTAAATGTGGAGATAAAATGGAATTTATGTATTTTCAGTACTTCCAGACACATATGTATTTCAGCTTCTATTTTTGGCATATCAGTGAACCACTGATTTCAAAAAGGGAATTTACTATGAATCCATCACAACTAAACTTTTGAAAATTAAAATAATTTCTGGATCTTTAAGGCCTTAATATACTCCAAGTATCCTATTAGGATTCTTAAATCTATCCTTCAAACAATAGAAAAATGAAATAATCGAGTTACTTTCAATTCGATCTTCACGCTAAAAAGCAAGAAGCCGCAGGATCAATAAATCATCATTTAGTTTATTGAAATCATTTCGCCAAAGCTTAATTGTACAGGTCTTCCATAGAGTACCCATCTGCCATTAGATGATTCGTAAATTATGCCTGTAAATGCAAATCGTGTTCAAACTGAACGCATTTGATTGGAGTAATGTTGTGTAATAAGGGTGGCAGGGGATCCTTGCCATATCAGACCAGCAGCGACATAGATGGCACCACCGAGTGGGGCACGTTGGACATGTCGCTTATTGAGTTAACGGAACTCGAAACCCATCTTCGGAAAACTGAGCTTCGGCCATCATGCCATGAACCCAACGTCCCGGAAGAAATTGTCGTCTAACACTGAGAAAAGTACCGTAAGAAAATTCCAACTGTGGGCAGTAAAGTACCACGGTAAATAGTTATTATTGAAACAAGCACTGTATCTTCTTTGGAGAACTGAGCTTCGGGAAATAAGAGGGTAAGTAATTGGCATTTAAGATTATTAAAATTTGAGCAGCGTAAACAGATGAATTTATATTAGCATGAACCTTTTTTTATTAAACGTCAAAACAACATTGATCACGGTAGCACTGTTCAAAATTTTTGAAGAACAAGATGGTCAATTTGACGTTAAATGTTGAAATAATCGACCATATGTTATTCTTAAAATTTAATTAGTATTTGAGCCACATTTCACGTATATTGATTTTAGATCTCATTATCTAAACTAAATTCTAAAGGTTTCAAAGGGAACAAATTACGGATGACCTCTTCCTCTAATTTACGACGTGGCCTTGTCAGTAATCCAGGTATTAAAAGAAAAAAAGTGCGGTATTAAGGCTCATAAATTCAAGAAACTTCCGGAAGTGCGCACCGCATAACATGAGCTCGCTCCGACTGACCCTAAGCCAACTAAAAAACGGTGGCAGCCCAAAGCGCCTCTCGAGTCGACGCGCTTTGCGGCTTCGCTGGAAGCGTTTGTTGGGTCTCACTTCCGTCATTATTGACTTTGTGGATCGGGTTGAACTAATAAACGAAAAACTTGTACTTAAAATGCCAATCTGGGTATCACGAACAAAGTCAACAAAGCTTGACCAAACTATTCGGGTTATATCACTTTACGAATTTAACGTTCTATTATTCTTGTTTGCTTAGGAGAGGTTGAGCAACATATGTATGTCTAAAGTTTAATGGAGAAGGATCTTGGGATTATAAACATTCCATGGAGTGTAGCACTAGGGGTAAATATAGTCGTGTAAAAACAATTAAAGTCACTCAAATAGGAGTTTTCTGTAAATTATTAATTTACTTGTTAAATGAACACAACCAAAGTCGTCCTCTGATAGATTTATATTATTTTTATAGTAGCTGCACCTTGGTCTAAATTTGGCTGAAGGATTTTTAGCAAATACTTAAAAATACATATTGCATAAAATGACAATTTTAATTATGTGCCGGGCGCATCGCGCAGAGGTGCAGGTTCAAACAATTTATTTGTGCAGGCTTGAGATGGGAACACAGTACGCGACAGACGCTACACCTCTCAAGCGACACTGTCGCTTTCTGCCTGACGCGCCCTGCCTGCTTTTTTCGCGACCGCTTGCGATTTCTTGTAAAACTTCTATTTGCCGAGTCCGACAGCAGGCTTCGTGAAAAAAGGCAAATCAGCTGAGCTGTGATTGAACACCGACTTTGGATTGTTTACAGGACAAGCAAATTTAGTTTGATACTCCCAGCCTTGTTCCAGAAAGGTAAATTTGATTTCAATTAGTCCCTAGGTAGGCCTAGAGATGGTCACAGTTTAATCCATTGCATGTTACAGTTTTTTTCAGGTAGCGCATGCGATTTACTAATTTTTTCCTAACCTCGGGTGCGTATTGAATATATTGGTCGAACAAAACGTACTTTTCATCAGCAATGATGGGATGACCTACCTCAGTGAAATTGTCTCATAGGTACTTAATTATGATATGCTTGAGTTGACGAATTGTACAGAATTTACATCATTAACAATATTACAATAATAAGATTGCTAAAAACAGTGAATGTTACACAAGAGCCAAGTCCTTCATGACAATTATAAACCAGAGCAGGAAAATGTTTTCCGTTTATTTCATGTTTAAATGTCGACTGGTATATCAAATCAGTTGAATAAAAATTTTAGTAAACAAAAGAAGGTTGAGTCGTTTAGTGATTTAAATGTTGTTCCCGAATTTTCAATTTTTCAAATTTTCTGTATTACTTAAGACTTAGATGAGAACTCAGCAGGAATTTTCACCAAAATCTTTCATCATATTATCAGGATAATAATTTTAAATTAGTGAAGTGCACACAATTTTTCGTACTGTAACCTTAGCCATCACTCATTCGGATACAATAAATGTGTACATGATTCACGGATGGGAACATTCAGCATTTAAGTTACACAGCGGAGAACATTCGACAGACGGTGCGATGTACTTTGCACTCGACGAAAAACTTTTGCACTACGGCAGGTAATTTTTGCCACTTCTACTTACGTTGAGATCGTAGCTCTTCATGGTGAAGCGAGGAGATCAGAGAAGTGGGAAAAGTGTGTTTAATATTTTGACGGCGTAACGAGATGATGTCAAATATTTTTTCGGTAGGATCACGTCTGGTGGGTTAGTCTGATTTCATAACAGTTTATTCGTAAAATTCACTTCACTAGACTTCAGCGAGATAGATTCTGTTCCCGAAATGAGTTGACAGCTCACGGAGTGAAGTAAATCACTCGACTGCCACGAAGCCAAGCAACAGTTTACGACTCCGGCGATAAAAGAAGTCAGCTGAGAGCAAGCGGTGCGAAAGATGAACGCAACTGTTTCTCTTCCAGACACGAGACTGAAGAGCGATCCTGCAACGTCGAGTTCTTATACCAGTGCTCACCCGCCGGAGATCAGTGACGTCGCTGCCGCTGCCGCATGGAGTCATGGAGCATACGTATATCGCGTAGCACGTACCATAATCCGCGTAGTCCTTGCAGGGTTTCACAAGTTTGGGAAGGCTCTTCCATGTCATACTATCAAGAAACGTTTGAGAAGTTACGTGTTACTTCTTGTTTTATGGATGCAAAAGTCTATTCAGGTGCATATATTTAGTAAAACAGTCACCAAAGAACATCCCAGCTGATTGTGATACAGTCAAGGTTGAGGTAGCAGAAAATGAACTGCTACCTCATCTACGTCTCCTGACTTTAGTCAATTTTGTGTCTTAAATTGAGAGTAGACACTGTATAATTTTTGTTCGTTTTTTGTTTGATGGAATTACAACCGATAGGATTCGCAGGTCTGGAATCCCGTCCAGTCTTGCAGCAACATTAGCGTTGATAACACAAGCGAAGGTCAGTCCGCCATCAAGCGGCAATCAGCGTCTAACGGTTCCCGTCAAAACGGGCTGTGATTTGTCCATCAGCGTATATGGCTTCGGCTGCAGCCAATACTTCATTCCATACGATACGCGGGTCGATTTCTTTGGAATAGAGGTGGAATTAAAGGTAGTTAGCGAACTCAATTCGAAGTGAAATGATAAATTCTGACTTGAAGTTTTTGTCTTTTAATTACATAAAGCGATTCCAAAATACTGAGCAAAATCAGTGAGTTTGATTCCTAAAACGGGAAAATTATGAACACATATCCCACAAAAGTCTATAAGCCTTTTAAATTAATAGTAATGTTTGCACTACGTCAGAAACGTCAATATTGCCAATTTCTCAGGAATGACGACTTTTGAGCGATCTCCTCTCGATACTCTGTTTCCATGTTAAATCCTCCAATTGTTTCTTTTCATGCTGCTGAATATCGACGGCGAGATAAACTTGAATAAATTGATATTTGAGGGGTACGTGCTGAGCATTAAGAAAACATCGTCAGTAGAAAAGTACCAAAATAATTATTAAAGACCATAAAAATGCTATTATCATTACAGATCATTACAACGAGGCAAAATAATGACTTGATAGGCAAATTACAAAAGCCCGGCAAGTCTTAGTTAGGTACTGCAGGGGCTCTGTACATCATACGTCGGCAATCGCGAGCGACACTCTGAAATAGGGTCTCAAATTTGTTCTGCTGGACGATATGTTGGAGAATACTTAAGTTATTGCACGGAATAAGAAATCTATCTACAATTGTTCAAGTTCCCCTTATGTATTAACTCATATATGGGACTTCGTTAGGTTTATTACGGAATTTTTTGTGTGTAGCCATGAAAACTGCTTACCGTATCAAATTTATTAAACGACAAATTCTGTCTTTTAAGCATATTTTGAGAGTGAATCGATAAAATTGAGATTGAAAGTGGCTAATTGAGAGTCTGAGAGAGCTTAGATCTCCTGAAATACAGGGACACCAAGAAACGAGAACTTTTCAAAGGCGTAGTGACTGCCTTATATCTGCAGTTGGCAACACTGATTTCCAAACATTTTTAATTTGGATTTAATTGGATTTTTAATTTCTGTCTGGAAAATTTTTAATTTGGAAAGACAAGTCGTTGAGGTTCAGTTACTGTCAACAAAAATTGTTTAAAAATTTTTATTGGGGTTTTAAAAGTTCCCGTTTTTTGCGTCACCTTGAACATCTATAAGATTGAGAGTGTACAGACGATCTTGTTCGCAGCACGCCGTACTCGTGGATTTAGAGGTAATCAAAGCAAATTTACTCGTAGTTCACTCTTACTTTCACCCACCCTTTCCACTACGGAGGTGAAGGAGTTTAAACTTCTCGGAAACACATTTCGTAAGCCAAACTTTCAGCCTCAACTATACAGCTGAACAAAAACACAAGTAAAATAAGGAGGGTAGTGCGGGTAGAGTCAGAGACCAATTTGAAGGCTGGAGTGATGCTGATTTGCATGATATCGAATTATCACAGTTATTTTTCACCATTTTAGTAGGATTCGTTCTACTATTTCTGCTGCTTCACGAGAAATAGAAAAATTAGTATTAATTTTCTTGAACACTGGTTATAATTGATTATACGTATGAAGTGCCTTAAATTTGGATCAATACAGCGTAATTAGAAATTTTGTAACTAAATAAGCAGGTCAAGATAATGAAGCTTTTACTGTCGGTCGTGCATGTCGGCCGCGTTGCAGCATTTAGCCAAACAACTTATTGGTATAACTTCTCGGAAATTCAGCGCAACATGGCAGTACGTGTCCTCGAACACTTCAGAGTGCTTTTAAACGTAGGTTCTAATATATATAATTCAACGCTAAGTTTATGTATTCATTTATTCGCGTGTGACCATTTATTCTGGCAAAAAAGGAATAAGATAGGATAAAATTAACGGATCCAGATTCTTGGGTACGTTATTTGTAATTCGCGATCAGATGGAGCAATGATACAGAAAATTACAGGGCCCTAAATGTGCTGTATAGAAATAATGATGACCTGATCATAGTGCTACACAGTCTTTTATTACATAATTAATTTTAGATGCGCAATTAAATTTTTCCATGAGTATGTTTGTTTTGGAGATACTTTACCCATATGTGGTTTTAGTGGTTCATTGAGAGACATTTTCCGGGTTTTTTATTTTTTATTTTGACCAAACTTTCGATAATCGACACAAAAATTTTTTTTTAAGTTTCACAAACTTTTCAAAAGTCGGAGTTACGACTCCGCCTAAATTTCTAATACCTGCTTTTGTATTTTAAGCTGATGGTTGAAAGAGAGTGGTATTAACGTCATTAATCGGATAAAGAATTTTTGCTCGTGACAGGAATGCGTCCAATGTTACGTCGAGGTATACTTGACAACATGAGTCGGATTTTGATCGAACGAGAACTACTTGGCTTCAGCTTGAAGTACATACTTTGTCTTCATTTACTGAAAGTGACCATTCTTGTCGCGATAAACTCAAATCGAAATTACATGATGCTGTAATTTACCTAGTTAAATAAAAACTATAAAAATAAATCCGAAATGTTAAAAAAATATTTTCTGGACTGACTGATTGCACAAGTATCTCTGTCGCCAGAATACTGAAACGGATGTTAGTTTCATGGATTGGTTGAAATGAATATAAACTAATCTAAATTACTGCATGATACTAGCTACTTCATCTTTGATTTATCTGTGATAAATGTCGAGGAGGAGTCGCTAATGACACTGAAGAGTCACCAATACTGCTTGCTGACTGAAATCAATATTTTTTACCATTGATAATCAGAGTGTAGGTATACATATTGCATTTCTGAGTCATTTAACTTATTGCAAGGGATTCAAATTTTCATTTTCTTTCTACGTTTTTTAAACTTTGAAATTCATTGTAGGTCTTTCAACATTTTAATACCGCCTACGCTTATACCGGAACAAGTTTCAAGGTTCTAGCTACGAAATAACCATTCTTTCCTGCTACGCTCTAATTACATCAAATGAATTCATACCTACATGTCGATGACAGCAATAGCCATCTGTCACATCATTTCATGGTCAAATTTTATGCATCTAAAAATGTCTGTCTTTACATTGGCATCTAAGTGACGTTTGCCTGTAAAAACTTGAGATGCAGTAAATCTTCAATTCCTCTTGCCAGCAACATCG
>VOMN01075423.1:0-15525 GCA_014899125.1 Orchestia grillus
CGGCCGCTACATTTCAAAGTAGCGCTGCCCACCTCTGCATAAAAGCATTGATTTACAAAAAAAAACTGAGACCATAGATACTCGTGGTGAACATACCATCCTCTGCAGTATTCCACCGATTACTTTGACCTGCGAAACTGAGAGTAGAATTTGACATGATGACTTTAAAACGTGAAAATGACGCACCGCCTTTTCAACCTCGTTTCAAAACATAGTGAAGAAGTTTACCCTATTTAAACACAATATTTACCCTAAATACAAATGCGGACAACAAAATTTTGGAAATCATCTCGTGTGTCATGTTCCATCTTCAAACATTTAAATCCTTTGTATGTGCCTGCTGGATCTGAAATACTAAAAAACACAAAGGGCTTACATACTTTTCTTTACTTTGATGGATTTTAATTTCATATTTTAATATTATTAGTTGTAGAAAAAACAAATTTTATGTTGTCATAGAAATTGTAATGAGCGCCCATATTAAAATGCATTTGGGTAAAAATTAGAAAATTTGTAGTTTTCCAACAAGTTTCAAACATGAATTTTATATTCAGTTCAAGAAGAGTGAATGAACACCGATAAAATTCAATGATGTTGAGGCAGCATAATTGATCCAGGTTTGATAAGTGATCTACAGGTTATGAGAGAAATTTGGTAAGCGATCTACAATTTGTGTTGTTACAATAGCTGACATGGAAGCGTTAAATTTATAGAACCTTTCATATCTAACCTTGCCATACGTAATCTTACCTAACCTTATAGGAAACAAACCTAACCTACCCAAGCCTAGCGTAACCTAATGTAACCTAACGTAACCTAATTTGACCTGACATAATCTAACATAACCTAACTGTAACCCTGACCTTTACCCTAACCTGTTTCTGTAGATATCATTTCCGAGTAAATCTCTTACCAACTAGCACACAAGAATTTTTACCTTGTTTCTACTGAAAAAAACCGTTGAATTTTAGTTTATCTAACACGAGGGAAAATATGAAATTTTACCTAATGTATTATTCCTGGATTCAAACAGATAAAAGAAGACCCAAACAAAAATTTCAGTCATAGTCTCATATTGCTGATTAAGCTTGAATCTGGGAGAAATGTCAGCGAACAAATAGTAGCTAAAATAGCTCTAAAACCTTTGCTCATAAAATCTAGTTCAGGATGCAAAATTCTATACACTGTTAAAGAGTATGACATTTATGATAAATCTTCATCAGCTTCCAAGCAGTGTTCAGACACGTGCCCAGCTTCTTCCCATCCCGAGCGAGATCGTAAGAGGCCAAATTAGCGTTTTAGGGAAATTTGAAGTCAGATAAGTGATTTCACTCTGAAGTCCATCACAAAAACTCGATTATGTAGGTATCTTTATGTTCATAAAGTATTTCTAACGAATAAATTACAAGCTGCTTAGCGTAAAATATAGCAATAGATAAGTTCTAGTTCACTTTGTAGAGGACAGAAAAATAATTCAATGTTAAAAAAAACAATAAGTAAAAATAACCTAATTTTCAAAAAAATGAACACGGTGAATAAAGTTTTTTAAGGTACTGCTGTAAAGAAAAATAGCGCTATTTTACAGAAAAAAGTTTTCTGAGAAGTAACAACAATATGCAACCTATGCTGTGATTACTTTTTTATTGCTCGACATGTTAAATTTTCAGTACAATTTATGTTTTTTTGTTTTTAGTAACTACTATCGAATACCTACTTCTCAAGTAGCCCTTATTTCGTTACTTTTCACGCAACCTTTCTTTAGTTTCATTACTCATTTTTTTGATCTGTTTGAGAACCTTCAAAAGTATTAAAATTTCTTATTGTAGGTTCAATTGAAAATATTCCTGATCGATCATGCTCAATAGCAAATAAATGGTCAAACATAACTGTTGAATGTCCAATTTCGTTCCTTACTTTTTGCACTGCTACATTAAAGTTACTCGTGTACAGTCCAAGAACTAAACTTTGTACATCAAATGCAAAACTCTGTCCGATTAATATCCTTATTCTGTAACTGCATCTTTCTAGTTCTAAGAACAAATATCCAAGCACCAGCCTTTCTAAGCAATCTTTGTAATGTTCATTATTCTCATCATTCACAGCATTCACAACATTATTCTCAGTATCAAAATTATAAGTGTCACAATAACTCCAGTTTTGTGAAAGCAAAGTCCTCACGAGGCATTTGTGAACCCGAATACTCACCCTTCACGCTCAAAAATGCGGGGATATTCTAGTATTATAAATATTTCTCTACCACCAATATCTCTACACAAACTGTAAAGCTCACATTTGTAGTCACTGTGAGAAATATGAAGAATTTGCTGTAGGACTCGCACTTTTTTCGAAAAATCTCTCTCGTGTATAAAGCAACTCAGAATATGCGCAGAAAATGTTTTAAACGACCCAGAACTGATCCTCTAATGCCGAGAACCCATTAATGGTGAGTCACACAGGTTTTTGCCAAGTTAAGCATTGCTACTTGTAAGGTTATTTATAATTATAAATTTATGTTTATATTTTATAACAGCTTTAATTCGCGTTTCAACAAACAGGTAACGAATGAAACGCATAAGACCCCTGCTACTGTCGACACATTCAAGTTTCCCTTTTTAATTAAACACGTAAACACTATACCACAAAATAAGTTATTTTCAGCGCGAAATAAATTCCAGCACGAAAAGGTTAAGATGTTTATCTCACGAGAGAACGGACGTTGCATCTTGCTCGAGCCATGTCGGGCCAGAAGAGAGCTGTAATTACCACCGCCTAAAATGCGACTTTATTTTTCTAGGGGCAAAAAATTCATCAGGATGATGGACGAGCTAAGCTCTCAGAGAGATAACATGGCCCAAAGTACAAATGGAAATGATTTTTTAAATCTAGTTACGAGTGTTGGGGAGCAGTTGCAAAGCTGGACGGGACAAAAAAACAATCTTTCGAACCAGGCCTTGAAAATGTTTTTTCGCATTTCCTAAGTGTGTCGGGACCTTTGGCTCGTTTTCGGTGGTACAGAGAACCCTTTAATATGATGGATAATTAATTAATATATTTCAAGAGTCCTGCCAATAGCAGCTGCATAGTGAAAATCGAAAAAACAAGCTAAAATAAAAAATATAACATATAATGAAAAAGATAATATATTAATCATCATGGTGAAAATACGTTGTTGTTTCTACTCTATGAAAAATAGATCAATTAGGTTCTTTTTAAAAACTGTTACATAACATTGTTGTGAGTCTTGCATGATAAGAGAAGGTCGGGATGCCCACGAGGCATGGCATGAGAAGGTCATAATGCCCACGTGGCATGGCATGAGAAGGTCAGGATGCCCACGAGGCACGACAAGAGAAGGTCAGGATGCCCAGGAGGCATGACAAGAGAAGGTCTCATTGCCCACTAGGAATGACAATAAAAAACGACAATAGAATTGTGTATTTTATTGCCTTTCATAATTCATTTGATATACAACAAGGTGATCTGCTCAAGTTTGCGCTGGGCAGTACACCGACAGCCACAATCAAGCCCACTCACACTCAAGTGTAATATATTTATATATATATGTATAGAGTCAAGGCTATAGCATAGTAGAGATACACTGAATATAACCTCTCATAGGCAGCATCCATTCACAATAATAACATAAATAATGACACACTAAAAGATTATATCACCGAATATTACACATATGGAGCACATTCCTACTTTGTATAGTTATAGATGAATGACCTTTGTTGTTTTATAGACACTAGATGGTTCCAAAAAGGGTTGGGCACATTTCGGCCGAGCGCTTACTCAGCAACTGCAACGGTTCTCTACAATATCCGCTACAAATGTACAAGTTTGTCTACCAAACTCAGGAGTCTCTCGTACGGACAGACTGAGAAAAAAAAGGATTATTTATAGAGCGACCAGAAAAGAAATGCCTAAATGGGCAGATGACCCGAAATGCACCGCAACGCGCGGATAGGCGAAACTCGAGCGTGCTAATTGGGGAAAAAATAATCCACTTGCAAGCCGAATCTTCGGGAGCTACAATAGAATTTATCGTCTATGTAGTCAAGTAGAGTGCCGGAAACTAACACATCCGTCTACTCGAGCTGACACATCATTCTTCTATTCTATCCGTACCGACTTCACCCGGCCTTAAATCGATACAAAATTGTGGTTACAACGAAGTGCTCAATTATTTGCATCCTAGAATACTATGCATGGCCTCGCATGTTAAACACGAAGGGACAATGACATGCCGTTGATTAAAAAGTGCACCGAAATTTCTAACACAAGGCTTAATTTAATATGGTCGGGCTATCATAAAATTTGAAAAGTTTAAGAATATCAATGGTTCACACAAAGCTCATTAAACGTTAATTTGGGCGCGCTTACTACGCAGAAATTAAACCGCTCTCAAGCAAATAAGTAAATAAAAATATTGTCAAAAGTAATTTAGGTTCAATAAAGCTACAAGAAAACTTTAGCATGTAGACGCATCAATTATTTTCTTAAATATTGCACTCTAAATAAAATGAACAAATTTCTAGACACATCACTGGGAACAGATAACAGGGAGCAGACCATCTCCGGCTTTCATGTCGATCCAATTCAAGTTAATTAGAAATCTAACTTCGCAGTATCAGCGCATGTTTCAGGAACTATCATGAACTTGTTAGGCTGACTTCAGCACACAAAACTGCGACGCAAACCAACTTCCTGGGTGACAGGCACTGATGAGAGTTAATTGGTGAGTCGAACACTACGGCACCCATATGCTTTGTTTTTGGTGATGCAGGGATCCTTCAATAGATATTTAGCAGGGTAAGAGAATGGTTACTGAGGTACAAAAATAGGTAGGAGCGCTGCCGGGTTATCAAGGAATACAGGGGGGACTGCCGACGTGGATGGCATGTTGGTGCATGGGGGCACATCACATAATCCGTGCAGGGAGACTACCCTCTAAACGAACGTGTGTGGAAGTGATCACCCAGAAATAAATTGTTTTCATTCAAGATGATAAAACAGTCTCGTAAGATGAACATTTTTTATTAAATACACCATGCGGACAACATTTAGCTCGGAAAGATCCTTCAGCAAGATATACCCATTTCGGCAGGGTATGCTGAGGGAGACAATGCCTCAACGCGCTCCATAATTCAAACCTCAAGGTGTTATTCAGAAATTTCTCATCATTACCATTTGGTTGCGAATTTAGCGACAACACGGAGCTATGTACGATGTACGTGTACACTAGTGTGTACACATACATGTACACATAGTGTGGAAGCCATATCTTCTAATTTATTCTGCTGATGCAAATAAAAAATTTCACAGCTGTCCATTGAACACCAATAAATTTTGTGGTGCACGCGTATGTAGCAGGTGTGGAATTGTTGATGCGGCACAAATAATAACGCGGTAGATTAACCGCTAAAATAATCCGAAGCTCACGGCACAATGCGTGGCCGTTGAAAGGATAAAGGGCTTGGCACAGTTGGTCTTATATCCAGCAGTCATAAACGAAAACATGAAAGAGAGCGAACCGAAATTGAATTGGCCAGTTTTCCTGAAGAAGTCCCGAACATTCATCATGAAACCCTGACGAGAAAACGGAATTTTACCCATTGAGTAGAGAATTAAATTCCCAATGACAACACTGGGAACAGACGCTGTGCGCTCAATACCAGTCTAATGAAAATGGAACAGCGGCGCCGGTTTAGAAAGATATTGGAAAACTTTCACCGTGAGCAAACACTTGTGCATGAAAGATAAATTGCACGTCACCAAGTACAGCGTAACGCCAAATTTCAATGCACTTGTGCATTTATTCTTAATCGGATTCGTGAATTAAAAAAAGAGAATTTCAGAGTTTAAATTGTTTAAAAATGACACAGAGTGATGAATAAAGAAGCTCCTCTGCATATATAAATGACAATGTCCTGTACATTCATTAATTCCTTTTATAATTCATGCCCTTTACCCTCCTTGAATATCTTAATTCCATATCGTGTACATACTCTCCTTAATTTCACGTGTTGTCCCCTCCTTAATTCCCCGTGCTGGCCCCTCCTTAATTAATTCCAAGTGCTGTCCTCTTCTTGATTCCACGTGCTGTCTCCTTCTTTATTCCACGGGCTTTCCCCTCCTTAATTAATTTAAATTCATGTCCTATAACCTCCTTAATTTCCTTAATTCCACGTCCCTCACCCTCCTTAATTCTTTTACTGCGAGGGATTTGAAAGTCCTGAATTATGCGTTTCCCGTTTCCATGGCTGATCTCCTCAGTCACAAGTCACTGGTGGCGGTTTCACAGACTGAGGAAATCAATCCCAAGCAGCGAAAGGATTAAAATGAAACGCAAAGTTTAGTAGAGAGGAAAAGTACACTACGCTACCTTGCAAGGCCCTCTGTTTATCGATGCCACTTCTAGGTCATTTAATGGATTTTGGAGTTCGAATTGATACGTAGGAAAATCTCTAAAGTCGAAATTAAACGTGGTTTTCATACGGAAACTGAGGGTGAATAATTCGAGTGGAGGCCTGCCCAAGAGGAGACTGTACTCACGAAACGAAGTAAATTTTGAGTCAGCATCGTGGTATTCATCGGCATTTTGAAATATGTAAATTCCTCAGCAAACGAGAACATCGTTGACCGTATTTGCTTTTTAGAAAATCACAAGTAGAGTCCCTGAAACTCAGTCGATTTTTTTTGGCCAAATTCACTGTTACAATCGTTCATGAGAACAGAAAAAGGCGGGTTGGAAAATTAACCGCGTGGTCTATACCTGGGTTTCCATTCTGCCCAAGTCCTCCGCTAGTTAAACAGAGAATGCGACATCATTAAACATTACCGTGGGTAAAATTAACGACTAATCTGACGAGGAAGTTAGACTGGGAAGGCAAACTGAATCAACAACGCAAAGTTTGTAAACGTACGCCAGATGCTGAACGTTCCTAACTAACTACATTCTGCCGTCCGTAAGACTAAAGAAGTTATTGCCGTTGGAGAAGCATGCAAATGAAAATGTTCTTTCTACACATCGAAGAAGAAGAAGACTACAGTACATTGGTCAAGTGAGAGTTGATTGTTGCAGAGCTAAGCAGAATGCGTCTACGACTTATCGTTGACTACAACGAAAGCACAATTAAGTATTCTATTCCATCTCTTGTGGGGTCCGACACTAAACTTTTGGGTTTGGACCTACGCCCATTCTACTGTATGTGGAAGACGGGAACCTTATCTAACTTCCTACACACTGAAACTCAAGTGTACACGTTAAAGTTTGGTTAGTTCTTTCGAACAACGACGTAGCGATGATGTGCAATATCATAAATTCTTATTCAAGAGAGTGCGCTCTAGCTCCCAACAATGAGGTTAGTCACGTGTACACCAAAAAAGCATGATTATACGTGCAGAAAATTGCCCTCGGATTCACCGCATATTTCACAAAAATCAACGTATATCGTCGGTTCCAGTAATTTTTCACGCATAGTTCGAGACAAGAATACCATAGTCACACAAAAAACTGCAAAGACTGTCACTCAAAACGACGTATCTTCAAAAATGATTGTAAATGGTGGCCATTCCAACGAATGACCAGCTCTAGTCAGCTAAAGACTATCATATTTACCCCTAAATGGTGCGTGTGTGAGCTTACATTTGTGACTAACTTCACTTCAATTTGCTATAGAATGTGACGGTTATTGCTCTACATTCACGCTATAAAATCCATTCTAAACATAACTCAGAATGCCATCTCTGGGTCGCTAGTAATTACAAATTACCACATCGACCGACTTAGCATTAGGTACTTATGTGAACCGCGCCATCCGGACTACTATACGGATGAAACTCGGATACCATCCCGTAATTTATTTTATCGCTGCGTCTTAAAATGGCCCTTGAATGTTTTTAGAATATCACTTAATGAGTGAAAAAACATATGAACACAGAAAATCATTTTGAAACAGTTCTTCTTGCATTCAAAAATTATTTCCTCCATGATAAACAACACGTAACCTAAAATTGGCACACCCAATTTGTTGATAGAATTTAGGCAAAAGGGATGTCATTGACATTTGCAATTGTCTCTGATTTCCAGCGTACTTCACAATAGAGATATAATCCGTATTTCTTGAACGTGTAAAAACGTGTCAAATAATTTCTTGCGACTGTCTACTTATGCATGAACTAGCTCTCACAACATCACTATGTTAGAAACAATTACACTACCAAAAATGCACATGGACGTTCACTTCTTTTGAGACGTACGAGGAGCAGTCAAAAAACTTTGACTAATCAGTGTCAAGAGTTCACCTTACAACATAACTTAATTATTTTTCTACGTAAGATCTGTTATTACCTGAACACTTTCATATCCTACGCTTCCACCAGTCAAATCCGTCTTTGCAGAAGTGCTAAAGCCATTTCTGACGTACGTGGAAATTGTTCGAGTCGGCTCCGAAATTTTTGAGTGCCCTCGTACTAACACCCTCCTCGACCAGCGACATGTCTACCCCAAATGGGAGTTCGGTAGCTAGCGACTAAAGAAAATAAGAAATACTGAACAGTTGAGGCTTGCGTACGTTATGGTTTGAACATATTTATGGCCGTTTTGAAACATAGCGGTATAGTATTAGACCCGGAGCCTAAGTTGTTTTTCAACGAGTTCATTTTATTTGAAATGGTGTTGAATGAAGGTCATCACTTCAGAGTAGAAAATACGACCTAATTCGAGTCACATGACGAGTCCCATGAATTTCTCGGGTTTGCAAGTATGTAGGCTTGTTTTTTAATTCTTCTATTGAAAAAAGGAATATATATGTATATTTAACGAAGGTAAAATGTTCAGGTATAAGGCTACTCGTTCAAAAAATTTGATTACTGAACGAGACGACCAGCACACGGAATTAGAAGCACCAACCTGAAAATAATTCATAGTTACCAAATTATACAATTCCTAAATAAAAAAGCTTTCTCAAAAATACAATCCTATAACAACGTGTGCTTTTACAATCGCTTCTCCCTGGATGGGAGCCGGTTACCTATGGCGCGATTCACCCGTTGTTAGAAACAGTGACGAGCCATGCTGCTCTAAGCGTTCTATTATACTAAGAACTTGAAAAGTTCGGTCTATTAACGTACTTTGACTGCACTTTTTTAGCCAAATAAAAAATAAGCCCAGGATGGAACTTTTTTGGGCTGAATTTTGAGTTGAAGTTCAAGCCACGAAGAACATTTTTTTTCCGTATTAGTTCAAAACGGTCGCAGAGCAGAGAAGAAAAATACATGGGAGTTCGAAGCAAATATAACAAGAAAGTTCATTACACAGAGAATGCGAGGGATTCGCGCGTTTGACGCGACAAAGACGAGGGAGCGGCTAGTACGCGCTGAATCAAAGACGCGTTACAGTTTCTGTAGGAGGCAAACTCAGATAAAGTTGTAGAATAAATGGATCAAATCTTAGAGTTTTGAATAGCTACGATGGGACAACAAATTCCTTTCAACAATGCACGGAAAATCCCGATTTTATTGTTTGGCACGACAGACAAAACAAGATCAGTCGCGGAGTCACGTTTGCCGTCAATTTGACATTCTTAATAACTGAACAAAACCTGGTTTCTCTTCCACTTTTTGATGTGAGAACACTTGCATTAACTTTGTATATACGACTGGAAGACGCAGTACTTTGCAAGAACATGAGCATACGCATTCGCTTTGAAAATTAAAGCAAACAACAAAACAACGAGACCAAACGCACTTCCTCTCTTAACATCACATTTCATGTATCTCATTCAAGAGTAATTAAAATCCATATTTTCATCAATGAACTATTTAAATACTACGAGCTCTTTCATATTCTACGATGAGAGTTGCATCGCATGCATGCAGCCCAATATTCAAAACATAACCTTACACATCGTTACCTGTTCGAAACGGAGTCAGTTTCGTATAGACTGTCGCAAAGAAAGGATCGACGATGCCGACGAAGCTTCCAAAAGAATAATAAAATTCCGAAAACTTATTGGAGACAAACTCGATGGCCCCACACAAATAGGAGCCTTTAATATCACAAGCACCTTCCTCCACAGTGTATAACACAAGCCTGATCTTAATCTATAATCATTCTAAATTTAACTATAATTATCGAATGATCAAATATAATTGTTACAGCGAAGTGACACGTCGGATTCGACCACGCAACCTCAAGTACACTTCCGTACGCGTTCATAAAAAAGCACCGAACGATGGCTGGCTCCTCTTGGCTTACATACATTATTACTATGACTAACTTAAAAAACCAAGCATAGCGAGTCGTGCTACAAGCAGCGGAACTTAACGAATAGATGAGTAGCGGAATACTCCAACACAAAATAACTTGAGAACTGAGAGACCTGAAGCTTCGAGACGCAGTACAATCGATGCCGTCGAAACTGACGTCTCAAGTCACGATAGCTATTGGTGTATCCCACCGACGACTTAAGGGGTGCGTTTGGCTTTGAAATATTGAATATCATGTCCACACTTAAGGGACGTCTGTCGTAAAAATAAAATAAAAGATGAAGAGTTATACGTTTTCGACTCATCATTGACACTAAAATATTTTGAATTAGGTGTCATAATGCCAGAAACGAACCAAAAAGGTCTCCGTTGGTGCTGATAAGATATGAACAAGAATAGCAAAAAACGAAAACGTATCTTTCCCAAGCGGTTAGAGCGAAAAGAAAAGTCAATAAAAATCAATGTTGCAGTGAAGAAAAAAAAAGAACTTTAGCAGGTTTTCGCAGTACAAATTAAGTAAGAGATAGACGTTATCGTCAGGCTTATTGACATCACAGAAAACCAACAAAAAAACGAAGGTTCGCTTAACTGAAATCTCAAATACGCGATCAGCAGATCAGCGCTGGAATCTAAATTATACAAAGTTGACTAGTTTGTGCGTTGGCGTGCACATTTGAAGAAATCTCGAATGACTCTTCATTGCAGACAAATGAAAAAGATTTCATGAAAATTACCCTAAAAAAATAATGACAGATCCTCGAAGACTTTCACTGCGGAAATTGTTTGCAGAAACTGCTATTCTCGAATTATTTTCGCGAAATTTTAGAGTAAAAGTATACCCTCCTCGACTTCACAACCGTGGGGAGTTCTCAGTAACTCTACTTTTGCAGGATGCTTTTTCTCGCTCAACTCTAACGCGTTAGCAATTTTATTATTTTGTTTTTTAAAGTTCAACATTTTTTTGCGTCGCTTATGGGCCAAATTGCCTGGGTTTCAAGGTTTGTTTGCCCATCGAATAAATTCGCTGTTCAACAGAAGTCTACAGGAAAACAACATGTAACAAAATGAATAAACTTGAAGTTATACGAACAATACATCTTAAAGTTTGCCAGTACGACAAGTTTCACACAATCTAACCATTTTTTTCACATTGAACAGGAGCTGAATTAGCTCTCAAGGTTAAACTTCTGTAGTCAGAACTTTACATTTTTTGTGCATGGCTAAACCTGAAACAGCAAAATCCCGTCAAGTCTCGGATATTTTGAAAAACGCAAGTTATTTTTCAATTATCCCAGATGAAAAATAAAATAAAATGCTAGAATGTACTTCTATAGCACATAGAGTAATTTTGGTCCAAGTTCTTCGAACTAAGAGGGTTCAGAATCGAAGTTTCATTACGAAGTCGCGCAAAAATTCCCTCAGGCAGATATTCGAATGAAGCTCGCAGGTATTAGAAGACTCAAATTTCAACACGTCTCATTCGCACTCATTAGATTAAAAAAAAAACACTCGATCACACGTGCTCTAGAACTTGCTGCTACAATGCTCAGTGAAAGTGATCAGCGTAAACTGTGCAAAACGTGTCTTAACACAACCCTTGCACCATTCTTCGGTACGATAAATATGATATAAAAAGTAGACTATCATATCTCAAGATACCAGCCAGCTAACAGCGTGCACAGTTAGAGCGCCCGATCAAGCGCGTTTTAACTTCTTTAGTGCAGCACGAATAGCGCACTGATAATAAAAGCGTACGGTCTGTGAGTCAAAGCTCGTTGAAAAACGCTGAACATGTAGAAAGGAACGGCAACACCCCACACTAAACCAATTTAGAAATGTTTCAGCTCACTTCTTTTACTCTTTCAACCCGGCTTGTGCCCATGTGTACCAGTCAAACTTGTTGATACAAGTATTCGGGTTGATAAAATTAAAATAAGTTCCAGCAAATTTACACAGCATGAGTTCTCCTTTATTTATTCTGCAGTACTGTCGCTGTTTTGATCAGCCGCTGACCGGCACCACGGGTGTTCATTATATAGTTCCATTGGTGCAGTTGTCACGAGCCGTGCTTGCACAGCTGCAGTGCGTTTGCCGTATATCATTGTACGTACGGGCGCGACTGATAAATCAGATCTGTTTCACTCAGTCAACCCAATAAATAAACAATGATGATAAAGCGTTAATTTTTTCGCACTCAACATCAACAACAACGGAGCAATCAGTAGTGGATGAGAGAAGCGTCGTAGTGGTACAGTGTAATTTTATGACTATGGAGACCACGGGACGGCCATTTATTTCACACGAGTGTACCCGAGCAGTTAGAAAAGAGATCCTATTTTCAGACCAGTTCGGCTTTAACTATCAAGAATAGTTAAATTAAAAATCCAGAGCAGTGCCGAAAATGAGAGTTTCTTGTTTTCATTTTGTACGAGCAACGTTTTTATACTATTAAGAAATTACGAGACAGTAGACACTAGAGTATAATATTCTTCAGCTACACATCCAAAACGTATGCAAAAGGCGTGAGAATGTACACGGGCTCGTTGGCTGGAAATATAAAGTAGAGGGATTTAGGATCTTTCGTCAACACTCTACATAAATACTTAGGAACACCACCACCACTTTCCGGTGGCTTGCGTTAGTCTTGCAGCCGCTCATGATTGCTTCCAGAGAAATGAATGGATACAATATTAGTGCAAGAGTATGTAAAAAAGGATGGGCAATACATGACACTAGAAAATGAGCCAAAAACTGAGTTTGTTGTATTGTAGGACTTACACACACGAATGCTTTTTCTCACGAAGGGTTAAACAGACCGTCGGTGTCTAACGCCAACTCACACTACATTTCACGACGAATTATCGAAAAATCTTAGCCAAAATGCGAAGGACCAAAACGCGACAACATGTGATGCAAAATTATGTTCGAAACAGGCTTGTGATGCAAAATTTCGAAGGAACACATAGAGTAAAATTTTCCTCGTGAATTAATGCTGACCACTTTGAAATCGATGAAGTCTAGAAAGGATAAAGTTTACACAACACGGATATCAAAATCGACTTGCTAGGCAATTTAATTCTAGTAAACATTGGATTGTGAGTTTCATCTCTATACACTAATTTAAGACACAAGTCAATGATTACACGAGCATTTCAGAATGAAAACTTCCTTCCGACGTCAATTCGAAAGACGTGCCTCCCGACACTGCTATGTCCATTTGTTTTTTCTCAGTTGTAGCAAAGCATTTTGCTGGCCGGGATGAAGGCTGTACAACGCAGTCCAAGTAGAGGAGTATTATCATATATGCAGAGTGCTTAGAAAGCTCTTAGCAACTTCAAGTATTTGCAAGAGGCAAGCATCAACTCGTGCAACCGAAGCAGAGTATAGTACGTACATGCGCACACGGAACAATTTTGTGATTTAATAGCACAGTTTTAGTTTGCTACTCATGCCTTAGTCGTACTACAGCTTCCTGAAACACGAAATTTCTCCAGTTTCCTGAGTCGGTCTACGGCGAAGCTGTCCAGTTAATGTTAGAGTTACCGAAGTGGTTTCGATTTGCGACTGTTGCAATCAGATTTGAAGTTGGGCACTCGTAAAATATGACTCAGATAAACAGTAACATTCAATACATATGAAGAGAGAGAAAAATGAAAGCACCCTGCACATGTTTTGGGACAGTTGATGGCAGCATTGAACAATAAACTTCAGATCCTCAATTGCAAAGTTGAAGATATGGAAAAGTTGTTCTCAGGCAGTTTGTCTTTGCAGTTTTGCTCAAGATGTTGACAAAAATTATGCTTCCATTGAAGGAAGCGTAATATCGTTAGGAAGTCCCCGCTAATACCCTTATAAAATTAATTCACAACTTCTTCCATTAGCGGAGAATAATTTAAAGGAAGGAGAGAGAAAAGAGATAGAGAGACATGCGTCGAATTATCAGCTATGTATTACTATTAGCACGAACATTCTGAAGCCATTTACCTTCGGTATACAAGCCATTTAACGGCAACACACTCGCATTTACACTCTAACATCCTCGTTCGAAAACATGTCGTCGAAAATGATGCGGCCACATTTCTTCAGCGACAAAAAAGAACCAGAAGTCCGATGCCACTCTCGTCTGATCGTAAGGAAGATGTCACACGAGTGACGCATTTACATGCGTCATGGCTCTCACAGCAACACTCGTCGAGCGCTGCCGAGTCGACGGAGCTTCAGTGTGAAAATTGGACTGGGTTTCCAGCGCTAAGCAGTGAAGTAGTTGTAAACAGGGTTATCATGCGGGGGTTATTGTCCCCTCGAGAGGAGAGAAGCGGCCATCCATAGTACGCAGGTCATAGCCGTCAACGCTTTGTTGCACTCCAAGGCTGACGAACCAGCAACGCCTTCACCTCCAGATACCTCCTGATTGCTTGGTGAGCCTGGGGAGAGAAATGGGATTAATTCAACTAAATTTGAGAGAAAGCTTGCTTAGGTAGATGGGATGCATCAGTGTACTCAAGAGGAGCGTATAAGATTGCTAGATTATATAGATATGAGTTTAATTTATTTGTCTGTCTTTAGCTAGTGTCTGAGTGAGGGGTCGAAAACCTGTTGCATGTTAAAGCTTCACCTTTGTATTATTTTTCTCTTCAGAATCTTGAGCCCTCCACTACCCTCTCCTTGTAATAGGAAATGATCCGGGCATTTGATTTGATAAAGATATTTTATAGCAACTGATATCGAAAATGAGATTAGAGTTTAGAAATTTATGTTCGATTTTAATTTACTCTCTTTCTGGATACCGTCGATCAATTTTCGGAACAACTACCTGAAAAAAAACTCACGTAGGTTTAACATGTACTTCCCAAACACTTGATTACTTCACTCAATTTATCGGCCAAGCTCAGTATGCTATTTTGAGGCTGAGGAAATTGCAATAAAATGTAAAAATTCATAAAAAAGAACTGACTTCTGATGTCAAAGAAATGAATTAAAAAAACACAGGATCTGCACCCTGCGCAGACCAGCAGCCGTAATTTACAAAACATAAACGAACGAACACAGGAAACTAGGAACTCTGTTGGCATTTAACCTGAATCAAAGTCAGGAGCAATTTTCGATTTTAGGAAACGCGAGTGGGTTCCCAGTTAACTATGATAGAAACTTACATTTTGCTGACTATCGTCAATTCACACCGAACGATTGACTCGCTTGCTTCCATTTCGACTCTGTTATGTACAACATATTTACCCTGTATTTCTAGGC
>VOMN01075427.1:0-10529 GCA_014899125.1 Orchestia grillus
GTCTGTCGGCCAAATGTCTGTCGGCCAAAAGTCCGCACACGCTGTAGTTTCATGCACTCACTGAAGTTTCATGTACTCACTGTAACTCCGGTGTAACGCTGCAGAGAAACTCTGCTAGTAATTTGTCAACCATGAGTAAATATGCATTGTACTGTTGTCGGCAAAATTTCGCTCCATTTCTGTGCATGCTGAGTAATTGCTGTGTGCCGTGCACATGTGTGTCAGTTGGATATTTTCACCACATAAAAACTGCGTATTAGCTGTATACTCAATGATGTGACGTAAATAAAGTGCTTGAAACTGATTGTCATGTTTCCCACACGATTACGAGTCAAGCTCTCATTCATCAAAGAATTGTATCCATTACTTCCTTAGGTTTATCAGTGGACCATATGATAAACCTACGCATGAAGTTGCTGGTCTCTGAAGACGTAATCCAGAATATTCTAGTTTCTTGAACCACTTTAAGCCAGACAGAACTGGCTCTGCGTTTCTTGCACTCTGCGCTTACTGTTATTGTTTTACAGAAGATAATGACTATACACACTATTTCTCCTCATAGTTACATGTAATTAATTTTTCATTGAAAAAAATAGTCATGTGGAAGCAATCGATTTTCATATGCGCAACATCTGGAACGAAAGACTTGAAACAAGAATTATTCTGGGTACTGCCATATCTTAAGTTTCAATCCAAGGATGCTTATTCTATACGCTGGAAGTTTCGAATTACGGTGCAGGGTCTTCAAAGGCTGATGATATCGCTTAATTCACTGCGAGGCACTGACATGAAAATTTCTCTCCAAAATTTTTCCTGTCTTTTCCGCAAGGAACGCTAAGATTTTTATTTATTTTGGCTATTATTTCCTCATCCCCTTCACCGCTAAACGTCTTAGAGACACTAATGGCATTAAACTGTCAGGTAATTATTATCAAGTTATTGGTTCTTAATTAATCTAACTTAGAAGTGATGATTCTCATATTGCCTGGGTGAACATGGAACGGCCTAGTTTCGCACCTAATCAATTTTGACTGTGATGTACTCGAATCAGCGATCTTCGGTCGCTACTTTGGGATACTCTCCATCGTCGTTGCTGTGCGACAGACGCTTGACTAGGTTAAGTATTAATATTGTAATTGCGACTTATCTTGACTCATGAATCTATTCTTTGTACTCTCGTTAAATTAAATTTTATTGAGACTGTTTTATAACTATGGTGAACGTCTCATTTTCTTCTCTTTCAACTGATGACCCTCTCGTTCTGGATACCTTAATTGTTGTTGTCTAGTGGTGAGCGTGATGGCCTCGCAGCAGAAAGCGATGGCTGTTTCTACGCAAGTT
The DNA here is from genome assembly GCA_014899125.1 of Orchestia grillus. Taxonomy (NCBI): domain Eukaryota; kingdom Metazoa; phylum Arthropoda; class Malacostraca; order Amphipoda; family Talitridae; genus Orchestia; species Orchestia grillus. Next base: position 1,342 of record VOMN01075427.1, read on the forward strand.
TGTGTTCGTGTTTTCCATTCGGTTGGAAAACTCGAACACAAACTTTCGTAGAAACAGCGAACACTCGCTTGTTTATGTATATATTGTGCAAATGAACCGTTGATTTCATGGGAGACGATTATTTTAGTTACTTATCGTTTTAATTATGGCTTAATATCGTCCTATGAGCCTATTTAAATAAAGGGTTAGTTAATTTAGCGTGAATAGTAGCCGGCAGTAGTTGACAGCTGCATAAATAGCAGTAGGCAACTACCGGCATGGCATTGCTAGAAGATCAACGGCTTCAGATTTTTCAAAGACGAGTAAAAACTTCATTACATATTTTAAAATAACACCTACATGACTAACAAATGCCAAGATATAAAATCAAAACACTGTTATTCATCAACTTTATACGCATATTCAAGGAGCAGTTTAATTTGTTTGCATGGATTGTTTCAAATTGTAACATTCTGCACTCGTACAACTTCATGCTGCTAAATGCACAGTCTGGACATGATTCAGCAGAGTTTTTTTTGCGTTTTGGCGCGGTCGTGATTGATGGAGAGTTTGATATTGTAGACGGCTCTTTAGACGATTCAAGCCTTTTGAATTATTTTGGAACTCATAAAATTGATAAACAAAAAGCTTATTACCTACTCTAGAACATACCAAATATTGTATTTTCCTTTTACGATGGAGTGGAAAGCTTCCATAGATTTTTTGAAATGGATTATGTCCAACAACGACTTGCCGTTTGTATTACTTCGTCTTCTTTAATTTTGCTTGTTTACTTCAATTTACTTCTTTATTTTACATCCTGTCCGATTACGAAGAGTTCATAACAGTTTCTTCTGTATACTTCGAAACTGAAAAGGAGAAAATTACTTTTTCATAGAGCAGTTATTGTCACTGTTTGGTCAACTTGATGCTATTTACTCCTCATTTAGTTTTCATTCATCATTGTTTAGTGCTCAAGAAGGTTAAAGCTCCAAATGACGAGAAAAAAGTGAAATATAACTTGAAAAAGAGATACAATTAATCGAACAAGCGGAGATATTGTTTTTGGAAGTTCTATGGAGATGTTAAGAGATAAAACGATTTTAAGCGAAATGAAATTTAAGTCAAAACTAACGAGACCGAAAAAGTTTTGATGAAGTCTGTATACATTTGAATGTCTTTCCTGTTGAAGAAAATAAATTCTGTCGGTATTTCTTCTCTCAAAATAGTTAGGCTTCCTGAAGAAAGCTAAGTTCCTCGCTCTATCATACAAGATTATTTAGCAAATTGCGATACGTTCGTTATGCCGCCTTGCTTTTATAATTCTTGAACTATAACTTGCTCACTGCTCGTGAGGAAAAAACAAACGCACGCTAATTACGGATGGTTGACGTATCGATTCGTGTCTCTGTGATCTGGCAACTTTACTTGAAAAACAACCAATCCGAAATTCGAAGTCGAACTCCCGACTTATTCGTGGAACATATCGAAGCATGTTGAGTACGAGGAGATACTTCACAAATTAACGTCCGTACTTAAGAAAAACTTTCGTTCGGATATGTGTCCAGTTTTCGAACATAGCCAGCAGGAGAAATCAAATTTTTAAGAAAGGTTTTCTGTCTTATGTACAAAGACAGAATTTATTAGTAAAACAAAAAGACTTTAAATATGGGCAGGAGTAATTCGACGTAGAGGCGTCGGCAGAGCTGCTCCTGGTGCGACCCACCGGTATCCCCGAAGAAGGTCCACGGGCTGTAAACAAATTCATGACTAAAGTATTTGCATTGCAAATGAAAAATATATTTCACCAACTGGTAACATGCGCCTTACGAGTTGAGAAATAAGATTAGATGGATAGTGAACCCGTAAAGTAATCAGGACAGTTACAAGCCGTATAGGTTAAATTTGACCAATAAGATATATAAGTGGTAATGTTCTGTTAACAATAAGATTTTCACTCAGCAGATAAACATTTAGCAATTTAGAGTAACCTGTAATAAATACAGTCTTAGTTAGCAATAATTAAGAGTCCTTATAATAGCTTTAAAGTCTAGTTCGCATTATTAAATTAGCCGACTTTTTATGTACGTTAGCGTTCAAGTACAAGGTTAGGCATAGAACTAGCAGCGTATTTTAGTTTCAGATCCTATAGTTAGCAACATTATAATAATAGCTTTACGCCTTCTCATTTTCAAATGCGAGGCAAAGTACTATTCAGATGCCAGAACTCAAAGTGATCTCTTCGATTTGATTAAGGACAGAGTGGCTGATAATACATCTATCACGATGTACAACCTCAATTCTAGAGCCGACTGGACACTGCGCCTAATGTCGCTGCGACCCACGTGGAAAGTGAGTGCATCCTGAAGTCGCCAATGCTGCTGCAGCGTCAGGGCTGCATCGCTGGCGGGTCTGCACTCGTAGCGCAGCGTTGCGAGCCGTTCGAACCCTCGTTGCCTCCTTCAGTCATAAACCTGGGGGTTACCACGCGTCTAGCACGCCATCATGAGACGAGCAGTCGGCCACAGCTTAGTCTCCAGCTGCGAATACATGTCGGGCTGCGTAGATAACGGAGGTTTCACTACAGCTGATAATTATATATAATCACCGGGGGAGGGCTGGGCGTGAACTGCCGCGCCTGTCGCAAACTCCTTCACGTCGGTTTGTTTCGTACGATCTACATGCAGTAGCCCGTATTGGGGACCTGCGGCGCAATGTGTGTCAGTTTTAATCAGAAATATGGTTCTCGCACCTTTCGTTATTACTAGTCATACGAATGTGGTTTCACGTACATGAGTATCTGATGAAAGGAAAATGTATCAATTGTAAATAAATATTATAATAGCTATTCAATATGACATGACCTATCGCACTTTGACAAATAGAGTATGTAATTACACAATCGATGGCACCTATGAATCTATACTGTTTCATGGTAGCTCAGAATCATGCGTAAAACCTTGTACGCAGTATACCCCAATATATGTCAACATTCTTAAGGGCAATTCTGAATTATTCTTTTAAAGTTATGAAGAGAGAGAGAGTTGCCAAAATGTTCCGAGAACAATGGTGGTCACCATGCGGAATTAAATCAGGAAAAAAAGGGCTTCAGAAAACTTCAATTTTACACAAGTGGGTAAAAAATAGTCCTCACTCTGAGTACCTTTACACCTGTTTGAAGTGGTGAACAATAAAAAGCTTGCAGCGGGTTACAAAATATCATATTTGCGATAAATGAGACTACGTCCATCTCCCTGCAATGGATGATTTTTGAGTGATCATTATTCTAAAACTTGGAAACATTTCTTTGTAAAATCATTTATCATTCACGCAATACAATATATGAAGTGATACAAATAAAGGTCACTTCATAAATTATATAGTGAAAGGTTACCTTTAGCGTGCTTTAAAATTCAAAATTACACTGTACTGAGCCCACAAAATAAGCCCACAACGCATACGGGTGCGTTGAGCGTGATACAAATATAATTAATACTGAAGTTTTAAATTTCAATACATCAGACGATTTAAGGTATTTTATTTATGATTGTTTGAAAACATTTACTAACAATGATTAATGAGTTTCATGATTGCATCGTAAAATCAGATGCTGCTGGAATACGACGAGTCTGTATAAAAGACCTTGGGCGTAAAGTAAAATGTCGACAACACATTGATTTGAAATTAAATCTTTTTACATACACATACAGTGGGAGGATACAAGTAATTGTTCACTTTAAAATCAATTTTTCATTAAACGTCTAGCAAGCCAACATATCTAAAACTTTACAGAATACAAATTCCATTTGACAAAACACAGTATGGAACTTTACGATTAAACGACTTCATATCCTCTAAAATCAGGTGCGACATGCGACAAAAGTATTACAAGAATTTTTGTAAAGCACCTTTCTCACGATAATTATGGTATTTTTCCTGTGACATCGCTCTGACGTATTTGTAAAACATTCGAGATCGCTTGAGCAGAAACATCAGCTTGGTTTGCCAAGGAATTAGACTGTTAGTCAATGATGAGCCGTAGTAGCGGAGTCACCTAAAGGATGTTATGCCGAAAGTCGAAGAAGTCGCAAACTGTCTTCAGAAGCGAATAGTCCACCCCCATTCTCAAAAAATATTGCACGGAAAGGTTTCTACTGCAGATTAATGGACTAAAATGTACTGTTGTTAAAAGTATTCGTTAGTCTAAGGAATAACTATTTACCTACCCAAGGTCAGGAGCTCCGTGCAAGCTTCATCTTTGGTCTCGTCGACATTAGATGAGGAAAATTTAAATTAAACCTGTGATGGCTATCAAAGAGTCAAAAACTGACCTGAACAAAAGTGAATGAAAAAACTGCTATTAGAGAACTTCACAGCAATGGGATAACATGTTTCATACCCTGCTGAGCAAAGCACCCATGCAGAGCGAAAATTCCATTGCATGGCGTCTGGGCTTTAGCAAAGAACACTTGAAGACAGGACACGCATTTTGGATGACTGTTATTTGGTCAGATGAAACCAAGATGGTATTGCTTGGTCGTAACTCCGTGCAGAAGACGGAAAAAACAGCCAATGAGAGGAATAATACAATAATACCATGCCAACTGTTGAGCGCAGAAGAGGCCAAATAATGAACGGTGGTTGTTCGACAGTATGTGGCACTTCTATTATTGATGGGAGGATGGACAGGGCTGCGTACCACCAAAAATGACAATTCTTATTATTGATGGGAAGATGAACTGGGCAAATATTGAAAAATATTGAAAAGAGTTTGATTCAAAGTGTAAAGAGTCTGTTTCACAAAATAAATGGACGTTTCATGAATATATCGACCCCAAACACGGGGTAAAATATCCGACTTTATTATCCGACTGAATAATAAAGAACAAAATCAACATTCTCTAGAGCCGAACTAATCCTCGGGTCTCATTCCTGTCGGACGTCTTTGGAGAGCACTGAAGACGGACGGTCATCAGTGAAATCCGATGAATCTTAAGGAACTCAAAAAAGTCTGTGTTAAAGGGCTCAAATACCGCCACTAAATTGTGAACGCTTGGTTTCATCTTATGAAAATAGTCTCCGGGCAGTGATTGCTAATAAGTATAGGCTCTTTTACTGGCAAAAAACGTGACTACATTTGTACTCGTTTTTTTTGTAGATGATATTTAATTGTTGTTTCAAAGCTGATGATGAGCGAATGCTCGAACTGTTCTATTTTTTACGAATTGTTTACCTTCCTAGAGTACATTTTGCTATGTATTCTACTGAGTTTTCCTAGTTTCCTCTTTTTCATTGAAGATTATGAAACTCCCAAATGATTGTTTGGAATTTAACTCTATTTCTATAAACAATTTTACTCATTTTCATCAATTAAATAGACAACATGCATTTACAACGTGGTCGCCATGGAAGAGGGAAGCCCCGTACCTCTCATAGACATTAAAAGGATAAATGATTACTTGCCAGCCGACATGAAACAAAAAATATATAAGATACTTATACGCATTTCATTCTTAGCAAGTCCCAAGAAGTCTAAAAGTACACAATTTTAACATGCCGTTTAATGGACTGCATGAGAATCAACACAAAGGAAGAACATAAATTTTTGGGCTAGGAAGGTACCTCCAACAAATTGAGGTACCTCCATTAAATTTGTACCTCTTTTATTTTTTATTTGATTGGGGGTTCGGCAAGTGTGAAGGATAAGGAAACATGGTAACGTGTATTTTGATTGCACATTCGGCCTGAGCCTCTGGCAGGTTTGCCTCACTCAAAAATGAATTTGTTATCAGAGAAGGGGTCTGTGCCCAGGACGACCGTCTGGTCGGACCCGCACGAGCCACACAACGACTGCTCCCTCATAGTGGGTAGGCAGTCGGCAACGTAGTGGATCCGCTAAGGCTCGAGCAGGCGTCGTCCAGTTGCGACGGCTTGCTGGGAGAGACTCGATAGTGTTGCCAATACTGTGGTTAGTCTGCTAAGGCCGTAGCCAAACTGCGGCAGCAGGTCTACCCGCTAGGGAATTGAGAGACTTCTCTCTTCGCGTCAAACTGCGACGGTACTCACTGAGAGTGCTGTCAGCGCCGTATTTAGTCCGATAAAACTCGCTTCATGAGCCAGAATGAGGCGACTTGGAAAGGATAAGACCTGGGAGGGCTGCCTTCGCCGTATTTAGTCCGTTAACATCAGAGCCAAACTGCGGTAGAGGTCATACCTTGACGAATTACCTCAGAAATGTAATTCGTTCTTCAGGGTTAGCTAAGTCAAAGACAAACATCGCCAGGAACAATTGATTATTTATTGAAACTCGGACGTTGGCCATTTTAGAACACAGTCACGCCTGCATAAATTCCAAATGAATATACATAAAGTTGGTAAATAAGTGCGTGCACAACATGCATTACAAATACACAATGTTACCTTAAAACTGCACCGCATAGGAAATTGAAACTGAAAATAATCACAAAAATATTGAACAAAATTAACATTAATGTCACTCGTTTGAGGGGATACTTGTCTAAAAATACTCATAGCTTAAAGCTAGAAATCTACGTGGAACTAGGCTAAGGAAAATAAGTAGAGATGAATATAAACTTAGTTTAGGAAAAAACAGATTAGGTCAAGGAATGTCCCATTTTTGACCAAAACCTTTCCCTATTGGACGGATTTGCTTGAAATTTGGCACACGTATGTAACTCAATAAAATAAACACATTTTGCTCATAATAATTTTTTCGATTTCTTGAACGAAAACGATGTTATTTCTTTTAACATTAGGGAGAATATCGTCTCCCACCGGCGAAGTATCAAAGAGTTCCTTATAATTTCTTCAGCAACTTGACATGCGAGTGGTAGATTTATAAAATATAGGCAAGATTGTTAGTACTTGTAAGAAAATTAACTTTAACTTGTTGTTCAATAATGACCTAATTGCCAGCCTTGGCAGCACAAACCGAGGATTGACTCTAAGGAACACAAGAGACGCAATGTCTCAATAATTTATTGAAGTGCGCCACAGTTAGAAAGGGATCATTATTCATCTGGTTGACACCATGCAAACTTTATATTTGGAGGGAATGAAAATATCTATCGAAATTAACATTCTTGCTTGTACCGCAAAACTCCCAAAAATGAATGGTTGCCGTCTGGTGGACTTCCTGAGAGTCCTCATTGCTGCAGTGCTGCCTAGAATCCGCATGTTAGTTGAGATATGATACATGATACTGTGAGAAACGTTTACAAAACACGAATTAGCATAAAAGAGTCTCCATATTAGGCCCGTTATACTCTAGATTCTTTTTATCGGTTCTTATCATATTTTTTGAGGAAACAATACCGTGATGACGAGAATCCAAGGTCAACAACGGCCGCCTGGCGTCTGATACGGATGGTAGCGATGGAAGGCACAGGTACGATGAAACTCGCAGTGGGAACAATGCGAACAGAAAGCAGTTGTTGTCAGGTACTTCTGACACTGATTGGCTCAAGCTTGGACAGCACTAGAGCTACAAATGTTTCTCTACACGGGTACAAGTAGAAACTATTGGGATTCAAAGTTGGTTTGGGTTTATTTATCAGTAGATTTTCTTAACGATCTTTTTGATTGGTTCGGCCAATTAGTGTAAGTGCAACTGTGACGTTGTAGGGGATACGCCTTGTAAATTATTATTGCAAGACGAAGAATACAGAATAGTAAAGTAATTGGTATGGATAGTAACGAAAACTTAAGTAATCAAGAAGAAAATTAACGCGACTCCCTGCATGGAAGTCGCTAAATCCTCATACACGTTACCGCGAGTAATGAATGAATTTGAACATTTTTCTACTGTATAATTAAGTTGCTGAATTAATAAGAGTAAAAACTATAATGACGAATAAATGGAATGTCGTATAGATCCGTAGAGCGAGAGTGCACTGATACGATCTCATGTGCTCACAAATATCGTACATTTGAATGCTCAGATTCTGAAAGAGCAATGAGACGTCACCGACAGAAGTGTAGCTAGTTCGAAATTCCCTCAATTATTACTGCCCCAAAAATGTTTACAGTGGTATCAGAATGGACTAGGAGTATATGCAGAGAACAAACAACAAGAAAATGGTAAAACAAATTTTCATTACTTAAACCTACAGAGAAAATTAGCCCTTGCAGCTTGCATTTTCTGGACCAGGATTACCGACCACTTTAATAAATACTACTGCGCTAACATGAGAGAACCCCTCATTAGATGTCTAAACGTCGATCGAAGTTCTTCGATTTCATAACGGGAATGAGTTTTTTGTCAGCATCCAGACCAAACCATCGACTAAAGAGACTGGACGTGAAAATCATGAGAAGCATCTCCATTAGATTGTAGTTTTTCGGCTTTACTGTGTTTTCTACACGCGTTGATGAAGTAAACTAACCAAGAAACTGGTGCACTAGAATGAAATTGGGCTTCCCAAGAAATAAAACCGGCACCACAGCGAATGAAGACTATGTTCATTTTTCGAAAGGAAGGACTACAAAGGATTATTCCGAAATAAATGCATAACAGACTTTGCACGAGATCACATACCGGCGTGAAACACATTCGGGTGACTTTTGCACATGTCTAATTGTCCATTGATGAGGATAGTAATTGAGTTCCAGTAGGTAGGCGCAGGATTGCTTCCTTAGGTAGAAATCACTCATTTCGCCATAGCAAATACGGTGCTAACGTATTATCGGGAGGACCTTTAAAAAAACCGGAATTACCTANAGTAAAAATCAAAAGTCCTCCCGATAATACGTAAGGACCGGAAATACTTATCATTTTACCACGTTCCCGCGCGTTGCGTCACGGGTATACCAACGAATCGATCGATTCCATTCCACTGTTAGCTCATGGTTTACAAGTGTACCAATACTCATATTTCACTTTGACTTACAGAAAACTTTCTTATTTTAAATCATAAAATTACTAAAACCAGTAATCCTAGCAAAGAGAGAGAGCAAACAAGAAGGAAACGTGCCTAACTTCAAACACGAAGATACGGCCAAATTCAAACCTAATCTAACGCAGGGAACTTATAAAGGCGAACTTATAATTTAAGTCTTTTAGATTAGCCCTTTATTTAGTCGAGTTACATTTTCTTGACTGTTCCTTCTCTAATAATTCATTCATGTCCCATGGCAGATACATATGAAATGTTTCCTAATATTGATCCCGACCTCAACCACCTTGACTC
>VOMN01075437.1:0-19736 GCA_014899125.1 Orchestia grillus
ATCTGCTTGGCTATAGTCCGTTGTACCTGTAAAGAAAATCAGGAATTAACTAGAGCTGCAGTAAATATTGTATGATGAATTCAAGCGTTGCAGCTTTTCAGAGAAAATCTACGTATAGTTCATTCTATTGTTAAGGTTGATGAAGTACACTGGTATGGCTTCAGAAGGAAGGATCCCATTTTAAATCTGATAGTTAGGGTTTCACATTTACTACAACAAATAAAAAATTCACTCTTCCTTAACATATTTCCTGAACATAACAACAAAATTCTACTCAATACCGATTCTACGAAGCAATTGAATGGTCAAAAACGTTACCAACACCCCCCGTCGTGCAGAATACCTAAGCAGAACACTCATGAGCGTCGTATTTTGGCAGCAGGGACTCACGAGAAGAGGCAGGCCACTGCCGGAGCCAGAGGACTGTTCGATGAGGTCAGCGAGAGTTTCGTTGCCACAGAGCGGCTGCACAGCGGCGCTGCCCCCACACGCAGCCTTCGTGTAGTCGGTAGGTGCTAGGCACACGTGACGGTATCTGAGCGGACATGCAAATTATATCACAGAGCAGTGGAATTATGATAATTATCTTCTAAACTTTATTACCGCAGCCACCTCAGGCTACCTCAACAGCAAAGCTCAGACAAGAAGTATTAGTTTCAGTTAGTATTTATGCTACTTCGCGGTTCTGAATGTTTGTATTATTTTGCTTACTTGCCTTTACAACATGGCCATCGCATCAATTTCATTTTCAGTTTTATGTTCATTTTCAGCTTCAGTTTTACTTCGAAGTTCATTTTCAGTTTCAGGTTAATTTCCAATTACAAGGTAAATCTTTCATTGGGTTGCAATCAGACGAAAGCCCAAAAATTCTACCTATCCCCCTAGGTTGTCAAGTCCCCATGGCAGTGTAATATCCGCTTTGAATGAGGTTCAGGCACGGCCGCAGTACGGAAAAATGTTGCTAAACAAAGCGATAAAATAGAAGTTTCGAATTTTCAGTAATAAATTTGCAAAAATCGGGTTCGTACGGAGTAAAATTTGTCCCCTTAGCTTCATTTCTAAAAACAAGACTTCCTCGACTAAATAAATTTTTCCTGCATTATGCCCTTATTAATATAGAATCTTAAAAATGATATTATAATCTAGATGATAAGCCCAAAAAGTAAGGTGCCGTCTACCAAAGCGTGATAACAGCGACATTCTCAACGAAGTTCGACCACGACACAACCTGTAGCACTACTGTTTAGTCGTTGGATCAATGCATTAGATCCTAATATAAGAACGAACAAGAAATGGAAAGACCCACTAAACTAATTGTGCATAAAACTAATAAGAATTCCAACTCAAACTTGAATGAGAACACCACCTCTTGAAGGTGTACGTACGAGACCTGCGATGGTCATCAGCCAAAACCATCTCGGTAAACCCTGAACGGCGCCAGGACATCCATGACACACCTCAACGTCAAACCCCCCTGATTGCTGCAGCAGAACGCAACTATAATGAAGCCATCCAGCAGAATTTCTGGAAGGACGGGAATTCAAGGAATACGTACATAATATTAAAGGAAAGAAGACATTACAGACCTGAACCAGAGGGTCATGACAACGGCGAGAGTGGCCACGAAGGCGAGCGCTAGTGTGATGAAGAGCATGGTGGACGAGAGGCCCTCAACACTGCCGCGACTGCCGCGGCCTGTCGATGACAGAGGGTTGTCCCACTCGCTAGCCCCACGTCGCTCTGGAAAGCATTACACAAATTATGCTTGCACTCTGGCTAAAACTTAACAACGCTACTCTACGCGCTACAACACATCGCTTTGCAAATTAATTCGCAACACTAGAGCATTGCATGCACTAGATATACATTGCTACACATTGGATATATTAAAATACTCGTACTGTATTAGTAAAAACGGTTTCTGTAGAAATTGTCCCAATATCTCTCCATGACCAAAAATAATCCCATACATATGAAACGGCTTTCTTTTCAACAAACTACACAAGTTTCCCACAAATATCAACTTTACAGACCTAGTTAACTGAAAAAATTGAGAACAATTCAATAATAAATCACCGAGAAAATAGGTACGTACTTTGTCATCAAGACGTACGTCAAAAGGATATTTAGGCAACGTAGCGAATTGAGAATGACAAGCAGTATCTCAGCGAGACGAAAAATACAAGAATAATGTCGACAATAGAATTGCACTGACACTTGTGAATGCACGCTCTTGTGAATGAAGTCTGCTGCACAGAGGCGCGCTCCCGTCACGAGGGAGAAAAATAAGTAGAAACACGAAAGATAAGGACTACCCACACAACAACCTCCGCAAACAGGTGCGGGTCATTCTGCGGCAAGTAACGAACGTTATCACCGAGAAGAATTTTTTTCCCCGTGTACCCTAACAAATGGAAGTACTGAAAGCGTCGAGTCTCGAAAAACAATGCCCTTTCAGTGCACTCGACCCTGGGAAGAGAAAATATTAATGATGCTGCTACTGAACGCTTTCCTTTTAGGCGTAATTCCAATTGTCTCAGGAGTTCGGTCGTGTGAATCCGAAACACGGCCTCATGATCACACTCTCCTCAATGCGCTGAGACTCACGAAGAGCATGCGAAAAAAAGACGCCTACATTCAGGTATGGCCGTGCTAGTTTCTAAGCGATGGCTCACACAAAAAAAAATAATAATAATAGAAATCGGGAAATGATACATTCCATTAGTTTCCTGATAAATGGGAGAGCAGTAATTTTATGAGTACATGATAGGAAATAAGGTTTCTCAGTGGACTCTCACCCGAAGCATCACAAATCACAATAATCACAATACTAGCGTTAGGCTCGCCATTTCTAAGACCTAGGTACTTGTGGCAACTGTAGTTTTGCTGAGTAAGCATTCATCCCACGAACGACAGCTGACATTTAAGACAGCCTACACCTTCAGCGTAACTTAAAGCTATTATGTTCACAATACTAGACCCTGAAGAACAAGGCATGTATCACATACTTTCGGTTTGGTACGAGGTATCGAAAGTAAATTATGTAAACACTTTAAAGTTCCAAGATTAATCAATTTCCCACTAAAACAAGACGTTTTTGTGGGTTCAATACTATGTGTCTCTGTTATAAGGCACGTCAATAAAAACGACTCACAATATGTTTAACGTACCATAGTCGGCAGTGTCGCGGTCATTGAGCAAGGGTCTGAGGTCAGCATTACAGCCGTCGTACTCCCGGCAGCAAGATATGTTCTTGGGCCGGCTGTGCTTCACCAGATGCCCCCGACACTGCAACACAACGAACTGTTCGTGGCCTGCTGCACGCATTTGCCGTGCGTCTACAAAGTTTTCCGATGACCGACCAGCAGCGGATGGAGGCCATCGTATCACACATTAAGAATCATCGCGCCGAGAAATAACGAAAGTATTTTCATTCAAATATTAGAAATTTTAACAATTCGAAATGTTATGGGACAGTAGAATTAACCACGCGTTTTGATGCGTACATCCGAGATGAGTAGAGAAGAAAATTACTCGCACAAGTTATTTTCTTACAGTTACAAGTGCTGCATGCAGGAGATGAACATGGACTGAATATTTGGGATTTAAGCCCACTCATTTTCGAGGAGAACTGTGAGAGAAATGGCCTATTAACAAAATGATGGCCTATATCAATACCACCTATAATCAGTCTAAAAATATTCAACTACCACACTCACGTCTCAACTTTTAGACGTATAAAAATATCATGATACACAGTCCGTCCTTCATCAAGGCAAACCGATTTAGCAGAACCTCAGGTGCACGCCAACTCTCAATAGAGAAATGCACGCGACCACGTCCCTTTATATTCGTCGAGATTTCACTGCGATTGACTCAAGTCCAAGTTCCCATTACACTTGAGGATGCTGCTTACCTGCATGAGACCAGACTCGCCCGGACTTAAGCACCCGAAGGTACGGAACTCGTGGTACATCTGCTGGTCCGGGAAGTAGAGCAGCTCGACGGCGCTGAAGCAATACGAGTCGCTCGACACAAGACATGTGCCATTGAATTTGTCGATGTCTGGGCAGTTATTTTCGCAGTAGCACTCCAGGGCATGGCCTGTAATCACAAGTCTTAATCAGAAACAAGGTGGGCTCTTGCGTTACAATTTAGGGTACGACTGAGATGAAAATTTAGCTAAGATTACACATTACCGAGCTACGTCCCACGGCTTTTTCAACACATCTTTTTTTGATTTAATGGTGCGAGGGCGGACGGAACGCTCCTTCTTCGTTCAACAGACAATATCAGAATTCGCTGATTCCGCGATATCCCGAGCAGCGCTTCGTCTCAAGGATAAGTTGCAAAACAATGTTAATTGATTAACCTTACTCACAGTATAAATATATTTTTAACCATGATGAAGCAAACGAAGTCTCATTTGGTAGACATAATTTTATTTTTTAACCATGCCTGTTGTAACTGCACTCTTCGAACAAAACTTTAAGAAAAAGTTTCCACTCCAGTATCCTTTGAGTTCCTTTTTTGCGCACACTAAGCTATTCAGCTATTCTCGTTTCGTCATTTCGATTTTCCCCGACAGTTTCTCAAGGATTTAAAGCTGGCAAATAACAAGTATATATATATAATATAATTTCAGACCATCCCTCCTAGGTGGACTCCATGGCGTACTGGTTAGCGTGATGGCCTCGCAGCCGGGACGATCAGGGTTCGATCCCGGCTAAGGCAAGGTATTTCACGTAAGCGAGGAGTTTTTCCCTTGGAAAAGGAAGCTTAAACCACACATTCCTCACATCCCTCACCACGCCAGTAGTTGTAAGGCATTGAAAACCCAACGGTAAAACGTGTTGGAATTAATAAAGGTTCCCAGTTGTACCTCACTAATTCCAACATAACACAAACGAAACAGTTAATTTGATCGTTCCTCCCGAACACTATCAAAATCAATGTACAAACCTTCAATACGAACAATGAAAATGAAACACCCTGAAGTTGAAACTGGATAGGCCGCAGGGAAACTGATGACACATACATAACATTCCAGTCTCACATACAGCGCTACCTTTCAGATACACATGCACATAAAGCGCTACCTTTCAGATGAATCACTCATGCCACGTTACCTTTCAGACACACACGTACAGAGTTACCTTTCAGACGCATCACACACGCCACGTTACCTTTCAGACACACACATACAGAGTTACCTTTCAGACGCATCACACACGCCACGTTACCTTTCAGATACACACATACAGAGTTACCTTTCAGACGCATCACACATGCCACGTTTCCTTCCAGATATACACATATGCTGCGTTACCTTTCAGATACACACATATACTGCGTTACCTTTCAGATACAAACGCACATTTACTGCGTTACCTTTCAGATACAAACGCACATATACTGCGTTACATTCGAGCTGCACCAACACACGTTGCGCGTTGCCTTTGAGTAGCACGAGCCGCGTCAAGTACGGTAAATGCCTGTCAGTCATTAATAAGGCCGAGGAACGCATGCTCTTTCGAGGAGAGCAGTGGCGCCAAGTGTCCGGCAGGGAGCCTCAGACCATCAGACATCTTTAGTGCCCGATATGGGTCGCACAGCGTGCCCGTTTCACATAAAAATACACGAGATACTGAGGGAAAAGCGCGAGGAATTTCGCGTCGCGTCAAATGCAAGGCGTTGAAACTTTGTGTCAATAGGATAGCGTCGGCACCATGATTATTATTTTTGTTTCTTTAACGTAAGAGAACGTTTGTTAATGGAATGAAATCATAGTTTTTCCCCGGATGGTGAGTGCTACACCGCGGCGAGGTGCTACACCGCAGAAGCACACACCAACTTGGACAACACGCTCTCTGTACGGAAGGCTCATAAATTGATTTTCACGAAGCGCGCTGCAAGGCGATGAAGGCTTCTAGGGCAACACGATTGAACAACAACGCTTCATTATCTGCGCGGTAACCCGGCGAGCCACCATACATCGAGCGGCCAGAATGAGCTGCCAACTTTAGACCTGATTCACTCGCACCACCTGGGCCCATGCGCTCGCGCAAATCATAGCACGGAATTAATGATTGAACTAATGCGCCGGAATGACTTTCGAGAAGAACGATTACGAGAATTATTCTGGAAGCGAGTAGCATAATTTCTTTCAGTGTTATGATCTGACTAACCGGCCAGAATGCGTACGACACAAAATGTTAAATTTTACTAAAGTTTCAGACACTCTTCAAGATCCTAAAATTGACAATATTTTAGGAACTCAATCAGCAAATTCACCTCTATTAAATAAGCTCATGTAACGACAAATGGCCAACGTTCAGTAATCGAGGCCACAAAGGTAAAATGTAACTCGGACGGCGAACAGATTTCTGAAGATAATCTGAATGATGGATTGATTTCTATTACTTAGTTTAAAGCTCCGTGTCCACATGAAATGTGATCCAAAGAGAGCGGAGAAAAGAAGGAACCATTTAGTATGGACTGAAAAAACCGTGGAATCTATGCACAGATGTGTTCCCACACCAGATTCTCTACACATAGAAACAGCAACTTAAGAAGGAAGAGGAAGAAAAGATAAAGAAGAGATAGCGAAAAAGGTACGAAAAATGAAAGTAAAAGAAGCACGAAATATAGAAGTGCCGAAGGTCTTTTTATAGATGCATCATAAAATACATTACATAAAATTTGTACGGTTGCAAAACAAGTAAAAAAGGAAGCACCATGAGGTGCAGATACATCTCCCTCTGTCAAGTCGTTCAAGAGCACACGCCGCTGAGATCAAAAAGACTTCACGGATGCACAACATGAAGGCTTGGTTATGGCTCGTCATTTGGCTTACCAAAATGAGCACAAAAAATTAACAGACCTCAAGTTATAATTAGCGGTTTCAATGCAGCCGAAGGCCGCTCAGGCGAGCTCGCTGTAGAGCAGATGGAAGAAGACAACAAAGGGCCCACAGATGAGGCTGAGACGTCAAACATGACGAAGCTCCCGCCCATCGTCTTCTCGAGTGGAACACGTGGGACTGCGTGGTGTAGCTTTTGCTTCAAGTGGAGCGGTCACCTTTCATGACTACATTTTTAAGAAATGAAAACTTCAAAAAACTAGTTTTGTTAATGGGTGCTACTTTTTTACCTATTTAGTGCGTATAGCCTTATACAACAACACGCTTATTACTCGTAGGACTCGTTTTCAAGTTTGGCTCAGCTAGTCGACTAACCCTAAAACTTGATTGAATTCCCTGTGAATTTTCTCAATGCTGAATTGCGGAAGAAAAAATACCAACACCACCTCAAAACTCATTCTTGAAACAAAGGGGAGATCTAACACCGTTCCTCTATTTTAAAGATAACCTCAAATATTCTTTAACAGGATCAAGTAGCAACACCCTTCAGGCAGAGAAGGTAAATCACTGCCTTTTGATTTTGGAGGTGCGATCGCCCAATGCACAGATACTGACCAAAAGGAAACTGCAGATAATAAGCATACAACTGATCATTCCTCATAAGAGCAGCCATAACCCATACTGCAAACACTAAATCATGGCCACAGTTAATCTACTTCCAAAATCTTCAAGGCATCAACAAACAAGATATTAGTCATACAACAGACTCCGCATCAATTTTTTCCCTTCAAGTGACGCCAATAACAAGCTATCACACTGAATGAGATTTGAGTACGAGTATGGACTATCCAGTTACTACCTCGAATAACTTCAATTTTACCGAGATCAAGAGCGTTAGGATGCAAGCGACATGCTTGACAGAAGTGAGAACCAACACGGGGTACAACTCCTACACAAAAGGCATGACTTTACCCTCAGAGAGACGCACGAGACTAGAGGCGACTATCAAGCGAACTTGGTAGACCAGAGCCAGGCCAGCATCAGTAACTCTCGATGACGGAAGATTTCTCTTCACAAGCGTGAGAGTTAAGCCGAACACTACACTGGATGGACACGTCTCTCATAATCGGAAGGACGAAAGTTCCCCATACATACCCGAGAGATGTACATTTTCAGACTTAGTCATATCTTGAACACAAACCTGTTCTTATGCCTTCAAGAAAACATTCATCATACGATGAGAAAATATTAATAGACGATATATACAATACAACAATATCAAATGATATATTAATAAAAAAGAGAAAATAATAACAAAACGTAAGTCTCGCAAAAAATTCAAGGCATTTTTAGCTGATTAAATATTAAGAGCATAATAAGGCTGCATGCGAGGTAACGGAAGCGTAGACGGGACTCCCGCTATCGTTCGCAGCTGCCAGCGGTAGCAGCAGTGGTGCTGATAGCGTGCTGCTGACGCTACCGATATGCCATACAAAAAGGCTTACTTCCGAAAATAGACACAACAGGAACGGACGGTAAATTTACCAATACAATTGGTACTATTCATAAACTTAATACTGAAAATTCGGTTACAAGGTAAACTTCAGAGATGATTTGATGCTCGATTTGATTTTAGATACTTGTAATCTTATGAGGGACCTCGTGCACCGAACACACCGAAACAACCCTAATTTTCAACCTGTATTTCGTTCATTTCACGTTGGAATTTTACTCAGATGAAAGGGTGATGAGCCCAGCTGAAGACGCGGCTTTAGAATTAGCACACACATACCTACTGAAAAAAATGAAGACAAAACTACGAGAACAAAATGATGCGAAGTATATGATAATTTAAGTCTCCCAAATAAAACTACACAGTGAGACCACGAGACCAAACTGACACGAAGTAGGTGATAACTAAAGTCTCTCAGATAAAAATACAGATTGAGCTAATCGTGTACCAAACCTCTGGTGTCAGCAGCTAGAGACACCTATGGGGAGGCACCAGTCTCCATTGGTCTGGTCACGAGATACACCTACAACGTACTTCTGGCGAGCTGATAAGAGATTATAACAATTCTACATACAGACCAACAATACAGTCTTGAGAACTTGATAAGAAATTACTGTTGACGTAGATTACGTTGGGTTCAGCGTCTACGACCGTGTTTAGTTTTCAAGATTTGCGGTCCCCTTCAGAGTAAGATGGGAACGTGAAGTAGAGAAGGCATCTGCGCAAAGAATCTCGTGTGTACAAGTTCAGTGACACCGCACGCAGAGTCTCTTAAGAAACCAGAAGAAGAGAACCGACACACTCAAATTGAACTCAGAAAATGAGTTCATTATTCTTACCGCGAAATTTTGAATTGCTGTCCATAGAGGAAGCGCAACGAGTCCATTCAAAAAACGGTGGAAAACCAAGACGCGCTGACTAGAAATATTTCTTAAATGCGGGCAAATTGAGCTGTCCGATGTTTATGTATTCAGGATAAAATATTCTCGTGGCAAGACGAAGAATTTAGATTCTTTTCAACTAAATTATTTGTTTGCAGTAAGTTTACATGACCTAAGGTATAAATGCACATTTTCTTTCAACAGCAAAATATACTTGAAAATTTAGAAAAGTCAAAATGGAGCTGCATTTGAAAATATATACTATCTCCATGCATATTATTTTGTCATCAAAGATGTAATAGAATTGTTAGTAGCATACACTATTGATATTGATGAAGGACGAAGAAACTTATTAACTATGAACACAGTCTTATGTATTAGCTGGTAGATAATACAATTCAGAAAGCATTATAAACTATACGAGAAACTCCTTTTTTGTAGTTTCGTTCTTTTACAGTTATGACGATGCGTGCTACGCAAATCTTGTCTGCGGTACCCAAGGAGCTTTACTGTACTTGCAAACCCACGACCTGACAAGAGCCCTGAGGTAGTAATGAGAAATGAGGATAACGCTCTTTAGCTCAGCTCTCTCAGGAGAAATAGGGAAGATATAAAAGCTTTAGGAAAATGGTCATTGCACACTAAGTCAATGGCTGGTACAACAAAATAAGATCCCACGGCCAATTTAACCTTTTGGCTGCTATTGCAATGTTGCACCCCAAAATATTGAGAAAATAATCTGGGACTAACTTTAATTTGAAAATACCTGAACTACCTTTGTGTCATAGTGTTACTACTAGCCTCTTACCTAATTATTTGTACTTCTTAATTAGAATTACCAGATAACTTATTAAAAAATAACTAAGGGCCAGAACACCTAACCTTGCATTTGAAGACAAAAATGTTCAGCATCGAACCGTTTAAAAACGAGCAGTGGAACGAGTGACGGTACAAAACCGAGGCGTTGAGAACACATGTGAGTCGATAGGGCGGCCTAACACGCCCAGCGGGGACCCTGTACTTAGGTAGGCACAAGTGACGCACAACAATCCGACACAAAGCTATGTACAGTCATCAAAGAGTCATTAAATCGAGGAACAACACAAGCCGAGCGATGGAGGGCAGCGGCACAACCAAGTGACGCACACGAGCTGGGCAGGTACGGCGGAGCTGAGAGGAGGGAGCGGAAGGGAGGGACAGGAGGGGCACTTGGCGCCCGTGTGGAGGGTATGATGCCCGCCACAGTGGCGACGTCGCAGGTGACAGCAGCTAGGCACCATTGTAGTGGCTACATGGTGGCATGTTCTCAGTACGAGTCCTGCCTGGACAGCTGTGCAGTGAGAACCTGCAAGTAACTTGTCCCCATGCATGTGAGATAGGGTGATTTGTAAGAAATCTCAGTTTTAGAGTAGAAAGAAATACCAACGTGATCACTAACGTTAAAATCGTGAAACATAGACGTTTCCTATCCCTATAACGTTCATATTATTTTTTGCGACAATACTTCATTTGGCTTTGTTCGAAAAACTAGATAGAGTTTCATGTACGCGTACAATAACACTAAGTGAAGTTAGCTATGAATCAAAAGCTAGCAGCAGCCTTCTGAAAGTGTCCAATACCGTACGACTCACTGGTCCTATTAGGGTTACCTTCTTCACTGAAGGCCATGCACAAATTTAGGATTGATGATCGATATGCAATAATTATAATTGTAAGACTCTGCATACGTGCAGCGTACCAAAGCCCTCACGTAAATTCTATTCCTTTGAACAAATTGACAATACGAACAATAGAAGGAAATGAAATTTGGAAGTTTACCCACGCTGTCAAGAGATCAGATTGCTGGTAATTGATGGCTCGACCATGGAGACCACGGCACNCGCAATTATATTCACTAATTCGATTGCGTGCAGTGAATAAATTTATATTTTAATACAGCATAAGAACGACAACCACAACATGAGATCAACAGCACAACTAACTCATATGGATGGTAGTTCATTAACACGTTAACCGCCATTCTCCACACAGGTAAAATTCCATGTCGACAAATATCTCCTAAGTGAGTTTAAAAATGAAGGATATTGATTTAAAAATTTTGGCTACCCTATCAATTTTTTTTTCTTATTTAAATTGGTATATACGAGTGATGACCAGAAATTTCATGAAAACTTAAAAATTTGTACCCCTATATTTACTGCTATAGCTAGGTTAAGTTAGACGAGCGTGAGTACCACATGTGGCGCACGTGTTAAATAAGTTGAGTAATTGAACAGTTCACATGAAAGGCTGTTGCGACTCCGAAGCTGAACCAGTTCGGCACACTACCATTATACATTTCTGTACGTCGGAACCAGACATGTTCTGGTTACACCTCTCCATTTCGGTGATCACGCACACTAAATCACAAAAACTTAACCCTAAAACGACCAAATTATTTTTTTGGACATCAGACGGCATTGAGCTTCGCACGATAAACAAGCAACAGCCTCGTGAAGCGGGCCCATCCCTACCACTGATCCTCCCTCATATTACACCCACTGGGCGGTGCACGCGGGCGTGATTTAAAAAAATATTCATGGAGTAAACATGAAGCATCCACGCAGGCAAAGATTACAAAACGAACTAAACCAGCACAGGCTTCCCATTACAATTCTAGACGTGTTTTCTTGAGTGGGTTTTACAAGGCAGAGAAAAGAGAACTGTTTCTATTAGCAACGCGCATTAAGCGTAAACCTGAGCACATCAAATGAAACGTTTGGCCTCGAATACACGAAAACATAACGCACACGAAACACTATTGCAATCAAGCAAATGATGGAAGACGCAGAGTCTCCCTCTCGCTATGGCACGCACAACATGAACAACATCCCCTGTTGCAGTATAAATTATACACAGGAAGACGTACGTTTCAATAGTTTTAAAGTAATAGTAAGGGTAATAACAGCAGTAAGGGCAGTAGCAGTAGTAAGGGCAGTAGCAGTAGTAAGGGCAGTAGCAGTAGTAAGGGCAGTAGCAGTAGTAAGGGTAGTAGCAGTAGTAAGGGTAGTAGCAGTAGTAAGGGTAGCAGCAGTAGTAAGGGTAGCAGCAGCAGTAAGGGTAGTAGTAGTAGTAGTGAGGGTAGTAGCAGTAGTAGTGAGGGTAGTAGCAGTAGTAAGGTTAGCAGCGCTTCAGTAACTCAGACCATCTCGCACCGAAAGAGAAGGGGCCATTTAGTCTAGACTTTGGAGAACGGAGAATTTATACACAAGGTATGTTCCCACACAAAATCCCCACCGCATAGAAACAGAAAGGTAAGAAGGGAGAGGGAAAAAAGATAAAGAATTATTCGCGAAGAATGGAAGAAAAAGGAAAGAAGTATAGGGGGCTCGAAAGATAGGAATCCCAAAGAACTAGCTAAAGCTGAGGTAACCTAACAGTGTCCCTCCGGGGACGCTAGTTCCCATAGCGTAAGATAGACAACAAACGTAACTAAACTAACCCTATTGCCTATCCTATGCCCCCTGAGGGGCAATAGTTTTCAAAAGTTTGTGCTTCGCGATTGAGGATAATTACTACAGTCTGTGTTCCTTTATTTGAAATTCGTGGTAATCCTACTGAAGGATAAGCAGTAACATGAAATTACAAAAGTTACAGTTAAACCTTTGTTTCATGTACAAAAAATGTTAGTGATTTTGATTCAACCCACTGATTTATACCAAAAAAAACTTCATTAACATCTTCAATGATACAGAGATACTGCTACTATTATAACCAACATTTGTTGGTTATAATAGTACACTCCCATGGTGCTCCAATAATATAAACGGTGATCCTCACTGGTGACCTCACGACACAAACAATACTTAAGCACTCATTATTGGCCGACGCCAACACCGTCGATACTGATGCTTGAGTCCTACCCCACCGATATTATAATAATAATTACGATACATTAATCATGTCGGTTGAATGAAGACATTCACCACGCAGGTAGTTTGTCGGAAGACATTCAAGTTGTCGGGCGCGTCAAATTGGACATGGAACTCTACTGTGAAATGGAAAATGTGTGCCTTAAGTGCCTCGAAAAACTAAGCTCTAAAAATGATGTTAGACAAAAAAGTGAAGGGTCACACAGAAAAAAAATCATACACCCTTGAAGAGAATATGTTACTTGCAACGTACAAGAGAGAGAGAGTGGGAGGTAAAAATAAGAAGAGACTCGCATCGTAACTCCAAAACCCAGCCCCAAGTCAGACACGTGCAACAAGTGGTCACGATTCGGCAGGCAGGGCTGACCTGGAACGACTCTTTTACTCCTGAACTTCAACTCTGGGAGTCCCGAAAGCAGTGAACAGCTCGACGCGAGCTGAGCCAGGGGAACAGCGATGGTGCTTACCGCTGCAGCAACGCGTGCACCAAAATGGACTCGGATTCAGGCGCGATAATTATTCGTGAGATGCGCGATTTGAGGGCCGGAGTACGAGTACAAAGTAAAACAACGCTCAACTTTGATTGTATTATGCGCAAATTTTTTCCATACAAATGTACTTACATATGATGAACGTAAAAGTATAAATGAACGCATATAGAAACAATGTTGAACAAAATACAATGAACATAGCATGATACTGTTAGTGTACTAAATGAATGGGCAAAACTGCCACTTATGGTTAATATGCTTAGGTTAGAACACTTTAATTATGATAGGACGCAACAAGACAGTCGGACTAGCTTTGAGTAATGAGTAAAATAACCATAAAAAACAACATAATTTATAGTGCAGAGCATGCGAATATAGTAGCTGCTCAATAACTCTATGATTTGCACGACTCTGAATGACTATCCTGCGGCGACATTACATATTTCAAGGATCCAACAATGCCTCGGATAGCTTCACCAGGGGCGTATGAGCGGCTTGAAAGCAGCTCGTTTCACAAGGGTCTCAAAGCACAGCTTTTAACGGACAATTAGCATCGTTATTACGAGTACTACTGAGGGCCAGGACCGCCAGGCCGGTCCACAAGCGGCACGCGTAGCACTGATACCAAGAAGTATGAGGAGGTAAGAGTAGTTCGCTGAATTGAGACGTGGCAACCTCCTTGAGAAACAGGACAGAGACCGAACTAAACAATGATGTTTTTGAGTTTACCAACCAGTGCTGGTAAATCTGCTGCTGGTGTTTCATGTCATTTCCAGGAACGCATCGTCTTTTACTAACTCACAGAAGTCCTCTAGAGAAAAAGATTGAAAATTCTACCTCCGCTAACTCCTTAAAAGAGCTGAAAGAAATTTCCCTTCAATGTACTTTCAACCGGTAAAAATTAGAGGCAGATGATCGCTTGCGGCAGGAGTACAACAATGATTTCGGTAAATAGGGGAGAAAAGATCTTTTCACTTTTTCCCTCGAAAGTAAGTCTCAAACACGCGACAGTGTCTACACCCCGCGTAATTGTCATAAATAACAAATAAAATAACACTCGTAACAGTTGATGATTTGTGAAACTGGCTTAAACTCAGGAACTTGCACAATTTGGAAGCCTTTGTGGCTGATACCAAATAATTGGGAAGCTGAAATTACTGCTATTCGGAAAATCTTTCCGACGCAAAAACTTTTACGTCTCCTTTAATCACACTCAAAACTATCGAGACCAAAACGTGCAATCAGAAGCACTTGACTAGCGACACATGTTACAAACAAACGTGGTTTGTCAGGTGCAAGACAACGCTAGTCAAGAGGGCTTCCTGTAAAATTCGAGAATTCTACCGCCAACTAAGTCAAAAGTAACTCAAGTCGCCATGAAGAAGCTAACAGACCGCTCCTCATGGTACCATCTGCTGAGGGGACTCCATTTTGAGAAAAGGACAAAAACTCGGCCCTCACGAGGCCGAGATCTGTGGCGTGACAGTACAGAGGTGTCCGCAACCTCCACCAGATGTTAGAGCGCCAAACCTGGGGGAAACTTCCGATTTTTTCCCTCCGCGGCTGTACAGACCATTTGTGAGCAAGATTACAGTAGCCTACAAGGAAATAGCTCGGGCACCCCATCCAAAGCCACCCTGAAGCGCCGCTCTATTAGGTACGGTGTGTTTAATTAGGTGTGTTTAATTTCCATTTACCAAGGAAAGTACTTCGTCCGCGGTATCGAACTCGGCACCTCCTGACCAGGAGGAACGCACTTACCACTTGCACAACTAACCGCACTGTTAAAAAGATATACGCTATATTTCTACTGCACTTGGTTTTTGCTACGCGGACGCAACGCGGACTAGCGTGTGCTGTAAACGCTGACAGAACAACGTGTAAATTTCAAAATATGGAGCAATGAATTTCAAACAAAAATTCTAGGCAACCCACGGAAGGAAACACAGACCGATCACCCCAGTGTGGCCCGGGCGTGAAGGCCCAAACATCTTCAAGATATTCAAGGAGCTGATAATACATGCAGTGAACAAGATAAAGTGGAGCTATTTCCAGAAGTAATTGCAATTCTAATCTACACAAAATTATAATTTCACAAACAATATAGATTGTGGTATATTTGCTTTGATGATATAATATGAATGAACTATGTATCAATCCACAAATTTTATACATCAAAACTGAATACAAAAGCAGTACAGAAACAATTTTTAATGATAAATGCATACATCATGGAGGAATACTTTTGTCATAGCAAAATTCAGAGCAAATGAAAAAATGATAATTTGTATCATTGCCATGTATATTTCCTCCCTTCATAAACACTTGAAAGTTTGTACTTACAAGTAATCTTTAATGATGAGACCAAAAAGAATCCATAATAAGTTCTGAAATAATCAAAGGATTTTGAAAAATAAAAAGCAACAGAATCCTGAGATTTGCAGGTTTTATTTTAATTACTTTTTGAAGTCAATATTTTTCATGTATGCCATTGGTTCATTAGGACACTCGTGAGTTCTGGTCCAATTCGATGGATTTCTTGAGTGGGTGTATTTCGGTCGGTTATCACAGTAGACTCTTCCCTTTAGATCTCCCCCAAGGATTCAATATCAAATAAAACTGGTATGTCTCAAAATTTCATAGATGCTCAATTTTCAAAAATCAGTTCAAAATAATAGGAGTCAATGAAGATTTTTTTTGGTCTCACCATTAAAAATCACCTGCATATGCCATCTCTCCAGGTATAATTCCATCACATCACAAAATACACACAGCACAGATGATACACAAAGGCTTGGAGCTGATTCCTGAAGGCTTCACTAAACCTCCCAATCTTAACAGGGTGTAATTTGAGTCTAATGTAGTCCCAGTTCATCGTAATATTTTTGAAAAATGAGCACATAAGTCCTAGAAATTACTATCAAAACCTCATAGCAGGCCTTTTTGTTCCCATATCAAACAAGCAACTTTCCTTTGCTTCATTCATTAGGCAGATAATGTGTAAGCGCTTGAAATGGCTCCGACTGCTAACATTACACCCAGACCCAAAAACAGGTATTGGTGTCTCAATTCTTATAACAGGATTACATTCTTAAATATCACCCATACTGGTCATCATATGATTTCAGAAGAATAAAAAAAGGAACAACCATTTCTCAGCTTTGCATGAGGTATCAATTATGACATCTCTAAATTAATTAAGTTAAATGAGATCTACATCCTTTTAGAAATTTAAATTTCTGAAACTATACCCCATGAACTCAATTATATGTATACTTTTTCTAAGTTCTAGATTTGAACTACTCTACAAAAATTAAAAAAAAAGAAAAAAATTACAGAATGGATTGTTTGGGTTTTAAACCAGCACATCTCGCAAAATAAAAAGTTTTTAAAAAAGCATAGAAATATAGTGACTCAAAAAGAACAAAGTCTAACTACTTGCAGTACTTTCAATTAGTAATTAGGGAGAAATTATCATAGAAGAGTACAGAAGAAATTCAAAATACAAGGAAACCACAGTTAATGAATGTAAGAATGTTCATCAGACAATTTTATTAGTCTAATAGCTCAATTTCAGTATTTTTATCAGTATCTATTGTCTTACCTTTGCAGCTCAAAGCACACCCACAGCACTAGCATTAAACTTTAGCCTACAACTCAACAATGAGAGACAGTCTGTGAGATTGTACACCCAAGGCAAAAAAAAATTGATAGATTTCAATCTCACTTGTCATGATACCCAGCTTCATGATTTACTATGGAAGAGATTAACCTCTTTGTATGCATTTTCATAACAAAGTAATATATTTAGAGATTTTTACAAATTTTGATAACTATTTAGGTCTTCATACCCAAATCTTTGACCACAGGATTTGAATTACAAAATATTTAGAATATCAATACATTTTATGTGATTTGCTTCTTAAGTGGATCATTTTATCTCAAAACAATGGGCATCACACTGACAAAAATCACATTTGAGAAGTACTTTAAGAAGCAAACTCATTCTCAAGCAGTGGCCTGTACCTACAGAATATCTACAGAATGAGTCTCTCTAATCTGTCTTAGTTTAGACTTACTATTTATTGGTTAAGTTTAAATGTATAAATTAATACCAGTTTTAATTTAAATAAGTTATGACTTGTAACTTGCTATAGTGAATATTTTCACTGGATATGACTTGTAACAACTAAGACTTATAACTTCTTAGTCAAAATTGTTACTCAGTTTCATAAAAAACAGTTGCAATTACACATACGCTTGCTTAAAGCCGTAAACCTAAAAATGATCATCCGATTTACTAGACTGAGATTCAAACTGAAGAAATTTGCTAAAAAATGCCTCCCTTTAAGTATTTTTAAAAAACCTTCAATTGGATGTCTCACTCATTTTAATCAATAACAAGGTTAACACCATTGCAAATATATGAATAAAAATGTCTATTTTGCTCCACTGCCAAAGTAGAACACCATTTTATAAAATAAAAAATTTGCAGGAAAAATTATGATCATACTAAAAATTCTATAACCTATAATAATTGTCAATGATTAGCAAAACATTTCTATGCCTAAGACATTTGAAGAAGACCCTAGTCATACAGAATGACCCAGAGTGCCTTAGTGTACAAATTCTGAGGCAAAACTTGTTCAAACAGCAAATAATTGACTGTTATTTTGCTTGCATTCACTTATTTAACAATAAGATAAGGAACTCAACACAAAGGCACAGCAGCACATGCAGAACACAGAAACCCCACACAAGGTTTCATGTTTTTAATTTCTCTGTTACTGCACAAATTTTTTAACTTGAAAATGTCATAACTGCAAAATTAATTTATATTCAGATTACATATTTAAGACTGATTTTTCTGAAATTGACCATAATTTTAGGAAAATTGTCTCTCAAAGTCACCAGATGTATTTTGAGTATTAAACCAGCTTACTTGCATATCATTCCCATCTTATAGTGGATTTTCCTCTGTATTAAAAAATAAAAATGTGTTTAAAAAAACAAGCTCAAAGTAACGTAGGCCATTTTTGACTCACAGTAACTTATAGATTTATTCTACTTAAAGAATTAAAATATCTACTTATTTACATGGTATCTTGCATTAGCATAACAACACCCTGATGCATAAAATTATAAATTTCAAACGTCATCAATTGCGTTATAGAGAGCGGAGGGGGACAACATTCAACTGTAATTAACTTAGAAAAATCTTTTCGTGAAGATACAAATGTAAACACAGTGCCATGCCACGGTATGAGATCCCCTCGCCATTCCTAGTTTTTAATTGCTTTATTCCAAAAGGCAGAGCAGAATTAGAAAAACTTATGTACACTCAAACATTTTATAACTCACTCGAGTAAATTTGCAGTTGCAAAAGGCACACTCCAAGTAAGATAGTGCCAATCCAGCCAGCAAATGCTGCACGTACTCGCACCCCAGCAGCCATCTTCGTACTAGAGCATGGATAAAATACACCATGCCAAACGTGTTAAGATGACGATGTTGTTGTACGATATAACTTGTTTAATAAATATCCTCATATTTTATTAGCGCTTCCTTTTGATGTAAATGCCATGGGATAATTGAATTTAAAATGAATTATGAAATAAATAATTTGTAATTCCCTACCCTGGGATCATCCATCAAAAGAACTTATTTGTGGCTCACTCACGTATAAAGAAAGTGTTGTGGACTGTATATTATATTAATTAAGAATGTATGCATTTATTTCTTACGATAAGGTTAACCTCATCTAAGTTGTTTATTGGGAAGGCACACGCACAAGGAACTTTTTCTTGTAACCTTGATTTATGACATTTGTAGGTGCAGCGCCTAGAGTGTGATGTTGAATTTTCGAATGAACTAATTATAGCTCGCAATATGATAGAACACGCAACATGGTATTAGGATTTCCTAAGTGCAAATTTAATTTCTGAAAATAATTGAAACTAGCAGCACGTTGATTTTTTTAATAACATACTATGTACATAGAATATTGAAGCATAGAAGTTATACGTCATTGTTGTTCGAACTTAGCCAAGACTCCACAGTTGAACAGGATAAATAAAG
>VOMN01075440.1:0-16524 GCA_014899125.1 Orchestia grillus
ACCGAAAATGCATTTTTTTGACCATTTTCGCTGACTTGGTCCCCTTAAATTTTACCTATGACATCCTGGGTATTTCTTACCAGTTGAAAAGAGCGTCAACGTAGTTATTTATTCCGTGTACGGCTTCTTTAGGGTTATCTGTCATAATTTTCATTAACTAGTCATTACTATTCAACCGTACATGACTTTATTTCGCCTCTCAGTACAATATATTCCATATGGCCTCTCAGCCAGCGAAGCCAGACCTGGGGAATTTCGACGCGTCGGTTTTCGTTTGATTGAATTCGAGATTGCGAGCTCAATTGGTGCTGCTTCGTCCGATATTGCAGTTACGGGGGCTAGTACATTAAGTTTATTAAAGTTCACATCAGTGCAATAACGCAATATTGTCTTCCGAATTTTCATAGTTTCCTTAAAATTATCTGATATCTCTTTTAAATATGTTGAACGATATATATATGCACTCTGAAAAGCATATTATATTATTATGAACATCATAGCGATCAACAGTTTTTCAGATAAGCATACTTAGTAGAGTAAAAATATAGGGCATGCACAAATATCAACTTCCATATATTTTGCAGGAATAATGTTTCAAAGATGAGACCAACACATTTCATATTCTCATACCGTGAATTGAAAAGAAAAAGGTTTGCAAATGTCTCAAATAATGTAACACATTTCATGATACATATTTTCACATCTATCGCGTCTAGTTCTCGCACGCTAAAGATAAATTTTACTTTTATATGCTAATGATGTGGCGGTAAGTGTGAGCATCGATTGTTGGAAAAATATTCACAAGCTTCTTGTACGTGAACTACGAGGAAAAAGGCAGTGTCGTCAATATGATCAGTAGCTGTAGCAGTAACATGCACAGTTCACCCCCGCAACAGCGGACTAAACCACAGGAAAAGCGGCTTATAATATGGGACCTGCAGGCAGCGTCGTACATTGTTTTATAAAACGTGGAGCACTTACTTGCCTAAAAAGAAATATAAAACCTTAAACTTGGGAATCGCACCATGAGATCGTCCACCATGAACGTTTTTAGAAACTCCAATTGCTCTGAAGTCATTTGAAGCGAGGTCGCTGTTGCGAGGTCCACTGTTGCGAGGTCCGCTGTTTCGAGGTCCGCTGTTGCGAGGTCCGCTGTTGCGAGGTCCGCTGTAGCGAGGTCAGCTGTTGCGAAGCCAACTGTTGTGTATAGAATACCAGGAACTAGGAATAGCGAGATAGCGTAGAGGAGTTCCACTGCTGTTCACAGAACATATTGTAAAAGACGTGGTTATCGAACAGGATGGGTAAAATGGGTACACATTAATTTGTATACGGGAAGCAGATGTCCACAAGCTAGGGTACTTAAAATAGATTCCAATAAATTAGGCTGGGCAAAGTCAGTACCCGCAAATTTACATAATGGAAATTCATACACACGAAGTGGAATACGTAAAATAAGTGCCCATGTTCTAGGTCTGGTAAAATAGTTACCCATAAATTTGAATAAGCAAAATATTGGAAAACGTAAATTTGGTACAAAAAATACAAATGAACTAAACAATTCCTAAAATATTTAAATATACGACGCATATAAATGGCCATAAATTAGTGCTCATAAAATAGGCCCCCACGAATTTGGCTGGGCAAAAAAGTACCCATAATTCACAAGGGCAAAATCGTTACCCACAAATCAGATGGGTGAAGTAGGGTACCCACGTATAACAAAAACTTATTCTGAAATACGAGAATTTACAGAACAGTCATGATAAAAATTTGATATAATGCATTGCAGTTTGTAAACAAGAATTCAATATTTAACTTAGTTTCAACTATGCTTTCGTATATATTTCTATAAGCGGCAGCCAGCGACTATCTATAAAAGCTCAGTCCAACACACAAGTCTCTCAGCGAGAGCTTAGCATTAAACAACCATAACGAATTTAACAGTTCAGTTTGATTACGACCCAACATGTTTTCGAAAATCGAACAACATTCCCGAAAAAAACATCATTTTATGGGAACATTTCAAATTTAATCGATGTTCCATTTTCGATCGGCACGAGCGCTGGAGACTCGGCACAAACAATTTCAGCAGGAACTTTTTCACTCAGTAGACAAACATCGCCTCATGCGGGGGGTGCCTCCTCTGGTGGGCGCAGAAAGAAGCAGCATCGGCACTCACACACACGCGCGTTGGAGGAACAAATGGCAGTGTCTTAATAACTGATCTACCTTACGAGGAACACATCACATGTGCAGACTTACGGTGCTAGCGGCCTACTCTACCATAGCGTCGGCAGCGAGTAAAGGCGGCATCTTAACGCTAGAAAGAGATTTTCTTCGTGAAAGAAACATAGCGCAACTTGCGGCGCGCTTAAAGGGTATTGCTACGCTCATTGACAAGAAAAAATCTAACCCTTTATTGCACGACGTTGCTTTAAAATGATAGTCAATATAGAGCTTTACGTCTCAGTAAGTGTTTGAAATAATTCAAAAATTATGTTAACTGGAGACGGAACTTGCAACCATTCAAATGAACATTTCTAGACGTATTTCTTTCCGCCATGGCATATACGTATCATCTGAGCACACCTCGCGACCTCTGCACGTGCAAAAGAGTGTTTTTTAATTTGAATAAAAAATGAGTTCAATACAGGTTCGGATAGCTCTGTGCCTGTAGAAAGCTTGTCCCATTGGTGGCAAAAATTGCAGTGATGCCGACCTCATGTTTTACGTTGCATGAAATCCTGTGAAAGGATCAACAAGATACCGTCTAAGTAATGAAAAAAGAGAAAACTTCAAGCTGCGGTTGCTCTTTTGAAGTCTAGGTACTCTCTCACCCTTGCCTGTGCTATTTGTCAAGTATTTTTTTGAGAATACCAACAAATATCTGTATAATTTTTTTTGAGAGAGAGGGAAAGTGAGGAAAAAATTACTGAAAAGAACCAAGAATTTATAGTTGGTAAGAAAAAGGAGCATTTTAACGAGAGATTTCCCCTCCTAGCGAAGGATGAGCGTCCAGTTGTCCAGTTATAGACCACCTCGCCAGGGCTCGGAGCGTGCCAGCGAGAGCACCACACCGGACACTGACTCGACCATCATTTGGATTTTCGCAGCCCCATCCACGGTGACGGCGCGAATGAATCGAAATCAATCAAATATTATTTTTACATTGCCCTGTTAACTCATAACGTAAAGTGCGAACGGGGCACCGTCAAATTTCCTTGTGAACGGTGTTGGCAAAAATACGGTATTATGAGTCACTGTCGATTTTATCTTTGTGTTTGCAGGAACTAATGAAGGTTAAGTTATTAGTTTAGTGTGCACACTCAGCTGAAGACAGTCAAGCCTTCATAGAAGGGCAATTTTCTATTTAGGGGAACTTGTACCTCCGCTTCTAAATATTTATATTCCTTTACAAATATGAGCGGAAGAATGAGCAATTTTTTAGACACCACCAGATTTTCAGCGTGCATTATCTTGCGTAGACACTGCGAGCTGCAACAGATAAGTGTGCTCGGTGAGTTGCACTTTGTAAAAGGTGGAGAAAAGCTGGAAATATCAGTTACTTTTTCATACACTTTCGTTGGTGTTTTTTGCATAACTGAGAGGGTAGTGACAGCTTTGCCGCATTCCTTATTTCACTTCGAATGAAATCATCCTTTTAATGTGAGACCAAGTGAAAGTGCCTGTACTTAGACCACAACGCTCAGCACGGTCGCCCAATGTTAACATCAATTTCCTACAAGTGCTTAAATTATGATTCTTAATCTCGACCAATAAAGATTGTGTCGAAATGTCCGCATCCTTGCAAGCCATTTATTCAACTGAGCTCCTCATCATTGTGAAATGAAGCAAGGGCTTGAGTTCTCTTCAATCCTTCAGATTACAACCCTGCCGTCTCCTGTTTGAGCAGGTTATAGTTCGGCAAAAAAAACATCATATTTATAGAGCAGCTTTTTTTTCAAATCGGGATTTGAGAGAGAGCAATTTTGCTGTGCATACGAGATCTTTAAGCTTGCATTTATGCAAATTCTCAAGAAAATTGAAGCAGTCTTCTCTCTCGCCTTATATAACAGTTTCTGAAGCGTCTTTTTAAGTTTGAAATAAATTCTACAGCTACAAACAAGCAATGACATAAAGAGTATTTTTTAGTTAAATTAATTTTTCTATTTTTTAAAACAAGCGAAACTTTTGATTTTAGGAAGATTTTCAACCAATGTAGCTACCACGCTAAAAGCCATGTTTTGCGAGGTGTTCGCCTTTTAGCTGCCATTTCCTCCAGGTTCTGTGAAATATATTCAATTCAACCAAGATGTTGAAACAATTCTCAATGCTGAGCAAGCGAATTACGTTACAGCAACTGTGAATACGTGATGAAATTCATACAGACTAGATTTTCGTAAATTTCATAAGAAACTATTCAACAGTAATATTGTATCAGTGGGTCCGAGAAAAATTTCATTAAAACCAGTACGGCTGGATTTTTCAATTGCAGACTCAAAACAAATTTCCTCAGAAACCCCTTTCAACTAAATTTTGCGGCATCGGATCCCAGACAAATTTGATTAAGAACCAGCTCAGCGTCGATTGTATTTGGTGCGACCACTGCACCGCTATATGACGTGACCCTCTCGCTTTACTGGGTCAGCGAGACGGGACTCGAAAGCAGGACTCTTGTGTGCCCCCTTAGATGCTGCAGCAGCGACACCTGCGCTCTTCACTGCAGTGTCGCCTGGTTTCGTGGGGGGCTCACGAGTGGACTCTAGCACAGCTTGGTCTTCTGGGGCCTTGGTTATTTCTGCGTCGCTTGTTTCGTTGTCTTTGGGATGTTCTGAAGCTTGAGTAGTTTTAGCTGAAGCTTTCGTTTTGATATCCGTTTGTTGCTGAGAAGAAAACTTTTTAGTTGTAGTCGTTTTTGTGGAACTTGATTTTTGGGAAGCCGTTGGTTCAGGCTTAAGTTTGGCTGGCACATTCACTTTTGATGGTGAGCTCTTGGGATCTGGTTTCTTCGGCGACGTTTGAGTTGTAGGTTTGGAATCTAACTTCTTGGGGGAAGTTTGAGTGGTCGCTTTTGAGTCAATTTTTTTAGGAGACGTCTTCGGTACCGCTTGGGAATCCGATTTTTTTGGAGACGTTTGAGCGGTTGTTTTCGAATCAGCTTTCTTAGGAGATGTTTTAGGTGCTACTTGAGAACTTGACTTTTTCGGTGATGTTTCAGCATTAGTTTTCGGTTCAGCAGATTTTTTAGGGGAAAAAGATTTTCTGTCTTTGGATGGTGACGGGCTTTTCTTTGTCTCTTTTTTCTTGATGGCAGGAGGACTCTCATATCGTGTCGTGCGTGCGATCACAGACTGGTAAAAAGACTCTTTTACTGACACTGCGCTTCGATAATAGTCCGACGACACTTGGTTTGCTTTCGTGTCCACATCATCTAGGGATCTCAAGACTTCTGCCAGTTGTGAGGGATGAGATCTGTCTCCACAGTCATCACATTTTATTTGCCCTGCCAGCTCGACGTTGTCCACTGCAGGCTTTCGACGAACTTCTTCCACATCATCTCGGCCGACATCCATCTCGAAAGCCGTCTCTTTTGGGGCAGGAACGTCCCCTTCTGCCTCTTGCACAACGTCTACAGGGGCATCTTCTTGGGGTTCCGCGAGAATTTCTCGTGTGGATGTAGGTCCACTTCCAGGCATGACATCTTCGGGCTCGCACTCATGTGGATGGTCACTCTCAGGTTCGAAGTCAGGGTCAACATGCGCGGTTAACTCATCATCGGGGTGAACTACTCTCGACACGCTGGAGGTTTGAGTCCTGGAGGTGGCCGATGACACGTGTTGTTGCGTCCGCACGTGGCGCACTTGCTTGGCTCGGGAAGAAGCGGTTTGTTCTTGGTACCGCTCCACAGACTGGCTTTTTTCCTTGGTTTTTTGCTCGGCCATGGCTTTCTCCCTCACCCGGCGAGTGGCGGACGCAACAGACCGACCCACCACAGATGATCTGGACACCTTGTGTATGTGGCCTGTGTAGCCAGGCAACGGCGGGTAATTTTCTTCTGCACGAGGAAAGAATGTAAAAATTATTTAATATTATTAACAGTAAACGTCAAGGCATTAAAAAGGAAGCGAGGCAGCCACAAGGCGCCCGACCGCCGCAAGAAACACAACTCAAAGCGTCATTCACTGTTGACTTGAACGCCTGCACTTACGAATTCTGCGCCCAAAAAAATCGTGGCACACAACAGCGGCCAAACTGTACGGCATGCATCAAGGAAGTAAGGAATCCTTCTGTGAAGACAAGTAAGTGTTCTCAGTTAAAACGATCAAGTGGCAAAATATAGGTTTATTGACCTATCTCGTGCTCACCCCAACACTAATTTGTTAATCAATGATCTTAAACGTATGTGTAGGCCTTTCTCATTTCTTGAAGGCGGATTAGTTTTTCAGTCAATTTTTAAATTCAAATTCAATGCCGTATTAATTTCTTGGATATAAATTGAATGCCACTCCCAGATCACTCGAGAATGATCGAATTCATTCGGAACGCGACTGAATCTCAAGATACTCTCGACGATTAATTGAAATTTACGTCATGTCCATCACCCGGATGACAAGAATCGGAGATGTGAGTTGCAGTAAACGAGAAATTTTCAATTCAGTTTCAAGTGCATCGAAATTGTATGACAGGGACCAGACTGCTGGAGAAAACCACTGAATATTCACAGGAAATATCAATGCACAGGAAACGTTTGTTGTACACTGAATAATACTTACCAAAAGCATAAGTGAACTTTTGCTTGATTTTCTCTGTTTCTTCGGTGCGCACGGAGCGCATGCGCGGCAGAGACTTGCAGCGGCGCTCCTCCTGCGCAGGCAGAAAAAATAACTTCATGAGGAGCGGAGTTTATTAAGCGTGGAGTTGAGGGTTGGTTACTGCAGCGTGTAGGGTAGTGACGGTCTGTCTTGCTGTTGTGTGGATTTATATTTGTGTGAAGCTGTAGATTGGTTACTGCAGCCCTTGTTGTTGGGTGAATTTGTTGCATGTAAAGGAAACGTTGAAAGTTCAACGTCACCGCCTGTACACCCTAAAACAACACGGCTTGTTGTGTAGATTTATTAGGCGAAAGTGGAATCGAAAATAGAATAATTACATAATATTGAAGCCTGCGCGTACCGCAGAAAGACAATAGTAAAAATATTGTGTGAATTTAATTTTGTTCGTAGTTATAGGCTTATTATTACACCTTGAACACACAGAAATAGCATATCTTGAAGCTGTGTGAATTAATTTCATGTGAAGGAAAAGACGGAGACACAATATTACACCCTACACAGCGCCAAAATCGAACGTCTTCCCAACCGTAAAGCCGATGCAAAAATGAGAGGTTTTCAAGTCCACGACTCAAGCAGACAGAGGCAACGTGTCTTGACATTTTGTAAATTTATGAAAAGGAAAGGAAACGGTGAAGGCTGCATAAATTAGTTTAGTAGTGCGAGTGACAGCGGGCTTGTCTCATGATCAGGAGGTTCCGAGTTCGATCCTCCGGAGCGGTATTCCTCCCTTGAAAAAAGAAGCTTAAACACGACATGCCCAAAAAAATCCGGCAAATCGTTGTGGTCCGAAATAATTCCAAACTTTCCAAACTAGAGACTTGAGATTGGGGAAATCGGCCCCTAACGAAGGATCATGGTGGGATAGGCTTGAGAAATTTGATATCGAGATACACATAAAAGATACACATAAAAGGGATACAAGTAAAAAGATACACATAAAAGGGATACAAGTAAAAAGATACACATAAAAGGGGATGACATGAATAACCATGCGTTTGATTATAAGATAGCCAGCAGCTAAGATGCTGTTAGAGTTAAACACTTGTGATGAACTCGATGCGCTCGAGATAAACGAGTCGAATGAACGCACATGTGATAAACTCACCATAGGCGACACACTTAGAATGAAAGCGTCAAATAAAGGTTCCATAAACGGCAAACTTTAAATAAACGCGTCAAGTAAAGGTACCATACACGACACACTTGAAATAAACCCACCACTCGCGACACACTTGAAATGTGCCTCAGCATCAAGCGGCAGTTCAGTATGTACTGACCACAGGCGACCGCGTCTCCTCAGATTTAATGGAAGGACGTGTCGTGGAATTATCTGTTGCTTCATACTTAAATACGAGTACGTTTCTGTCAAAATATTTCTTGGCTGAGCAAAAGTATTTTCAGTGAGAAAGGGCTAACCCCATACCGACCGAAAAGACCTTACTGTCGCATTTTATAAGGGTGTTGCTACTTTTCCGTTAAGAACTAAATGCGGTCTTATTATAGATGAAAATAAGGGTGCTGGTGGGTTTCCGTACAAAGCTAAATTAGAGCCTTATCGTATAGCCGTTCAGGTAGGAAAGGACTTATTATTACTGATTCAAACTCCATTTCAGACACAAGTTATTAGTGCTTCCGTACGAGATTTCTATGTACGCATCAGGGCTACACACTCTGAAAACATTACCGAAACATTGAATTTTTATATTACGATGTGGGAATTACACATGAAGGTTCCTCGTTCGAACCCTTCCGTTTCGTTAACAAACTAAAATTGAAGTTCAAAAACGGGATCATAATGTACTCTCATTTCGAACTATTATGTCGGCTCTATAAAGGGATATTTTAATAAGTTCATTTCGAGCTATAATTTAAGTTCAATACCGAAATCCTCGAACATTTTAACCTCGAATTCTGATTTCAGTTCAATAACGGGATCTTCTAATATTTTCATTTTAAACGTTAGTTCCACTTCAATTAAGAAATCGTCTGATATTTTAACCTGAAATCAAAATTTCAGTTCAATAACGGTCATCAAAATACAGTTCAAATCCTTATACGTTGAGAGCATTCAGCCCGTCTCTGGCTCGCTAGTCTCCCTGGAGCTGCCCCCGCAGCACGGCTGGTGCTGAGCTTTGAAGTGCATTTGAAGGGATGTTTAATATGAAGAATTAGCGATTTATGTTGAAGCATCGAGCTCACTTGATTCATCTTTCCTCGTAAATTTTCACTGAAAAGTACTTATTATCAGCGGACTTTTTAGATAAGGGATTTGAGATATGTTTACGCCAATAACTTTGGTTGTCAGTGGCAAGCGGTACTGATATTGAACTTCATGATTCAGCCCTGGAGCTCCACGTCTGCAGTAACATTGCAACACCAAATATGCATGGAAATCAAATTGTATTTGTTTTTCTCAGCTGCATTTTCACGTGCCCGGAACTGAAGCAGCAAAGCATTGGAGGACCTAATGCATTTTGTTTGCTTTTATTTTGTACCAGTCAGCATTGTAACTCTATAGCTCTGACTAACAGCGCAATTTTGCTGAGTTGTTCAATTTGTTCCAGCGGATAGTTTTCGTAATAAATAGTCTGATGCCCTGAACTATGAAGAATTTCATCATTATGCTACGTGTAATTTGCGCATAAAACTTTGGAATTTCTGTATAAAACTGGATAATTTCAACATAAAAATGGGTAGCAAGAAGTCAGAAACTATGAAGAATGTCATCATTATGCTATGGGTAATATGGGCATAAACTGGAGAATTTCATCATAAAACTGTGTAATTTGAGCATAAAATTGGAGAATTTCAGCATAAAACTGGGTAGAATGTAGTTAGAAACTAAGTAGAATGCCATCATTATGCTATGTGTAAGTTGAACGTAAAAGTATGTAATTTGTGCATAAAACAGGGAAATTTCAGCATAAAAATAGGTAGAATGTAGTCAGAAACTATGTAAAATGCCAGCTTGAAGCTGGGTAGAAAGTTCATTCAAAACTGTGTATAGTGTCACCCTAAAATTGTAGAATTTCAGCAAGAAACTGTGCAGAATGTGAGAAAGTATGCAATATCACTATAAAATTGTACAGATTATCAGGATGAAACTGTGCAGAAAGTCGGCAAAAACTGTGGAGAATGGCAGTACGAGACAATGTGGAATGTCTGAGTGAAACTGTACAGAA
Organism: Orchestia grillus; assembly: GCA_014899125.1. Lineage (NCBI taxonomy): Eukaryota > Metazoa > Arthropoda > Malacostraca > Amphipoda > Talitridae > Orchestia > Orchestia grillus. The sequence continues at coordinate 10,019 of VOMN01075440.1, forward strand.
TGTTAAAATAAACCGTACAGAATATTCATGAAACTGTGTTGTGTTTGGACCAAACTGTACTAAAAATATGGTTGTACGTGATGCAGAAATGGTACGCATCAGCTCCATTTGTTGATGTCGTCCACTGCGACAAAAAGAATATACTGCACATCTAAAGCTATGAGAGGTGTGCTATATTTATACAGGTAGAAATTAACCATTTATTTTGTTTTCGTGGCGTTTTTTTCGCGGTTTTTCAGACGCATTTTATTAAATTTACAATTTAAATTGGTGACCTTTGTTTAACTTAGTGTAACTGTGAATAGCTTTGTGTAACTATATTTAACTAAAAATTAACCGTGCGCAATGTTCAAATTTGAGTCATAAAATCTGTATGTAACATATATGCGTTTCTTCTTGTGCAAGCTAATTCACTAAGTAACTTTATGCAACTTATTTTAACACTTTGCATAACATTCCTAAACCTTATGCTAATTAGCAACGTAGCTTTTTCTTTGAGCTAGAATCAACTCATAAAACCGCCCAACACCTATAACATAATTGTAATTTTCACTCAAAAGATAAGTCTTAAAACAGCTCACTCACATAAATAAACTTATTAACCCTGTTAGGTCATTCATTCAGTATCCTTACGAGAAATTCCTGCTATTTTTGATCGATGTTACATAACTTTGAGCAGCCTTCCACAACACCGCGCAGGTAACGTGAAGGAACCACATTCAGACACCCTGCAAGTTTTCAAATTACCGCACCAACACAAGTGCAAATTTGCCCTTCATCAGTGGAGCGTTCTATAATAGATCCGGCGCGTACTTTACCTTCTCATAAACTGATAATATAATGCTGAAGAGGTTCATTTTTCGATAATTGTTTATTGCAGATCTGTTTCTTACCCGTGTTTATAATATGGATTTTCAGAGCATTAAATTACATATCTAGCAATCGTAGCTCAGTTATAGCATCTATTTTTGAAGTGAAACAAAATTTCGTGCAGTAAAGGGCTAAAGCGAACTGTGACCTGAAGCCTTTTGTAACCGAGATTTTATCGCAAAACTAGACCACCCGTAGCTTGTAGAGCCCCTGTCCTGATGATTTAAATTATGAGGTCGACTCCAGGTCGCCAGATCTCTTGAAAAAAGTTTGAGGAAAACTAAAAAAGTGGTCATTGCTCGTGTGACAATTTAGCTGTAATTTCCGTAGATTGAATATCCTAAACGTCAAACCAAGCAAACAAACAAACAAGGTTTTCAGACTTATAGTAGATCAAGTGATTCTCAATTTATTTTGGGCATCATTTGATTTATGTTCGAAATTTTTTACTTCAAACATTCTGAATAGGTGCTATTGCATCAATAATAGGTTAAACTTTGAACACCTTAAACTAAAAATTTTGAGCACAAATCAAACGGTGTTTAAAATAAGTAATCCATAAGACCCAGATCTCCTCTATACACAAGCTACAGCATCTATCTTCCCACACTTAGAGTCATCCGTAATATTTCGAAATTTACGGGATTTATTTGAAATGACTCGGTTCAAGAACGTGTTCAAGCCCACCGTCACCTATTCGCAAAAAACTCTTCATGTATCCGGTTTATATACTTTTGAGTTTCCGTGATACCATTCCGTGACTAACATCGTTGGTTGTGTGTGGAAAATGTGTATTTTGAAGTACGTTGGAACGTAAACAGTCAATCCAGCGTTCAATTTAAAGAACCTTCGACAAAATAGTAATAAATCTCTCTTTCAGCCAAAAAATTATTTAACAAAGTGCAATGCATGAACAACGCTCATGCTTGACATCTGGGAATAAATGAGATTGAATTCGTACTTAAATTGCAAACAATATTCTTGAATATCCAGTTGAAGAAAGAGTATCAATGCAACGATTAAAAAAACGTCAATGCAAATATTAAAATTTCCTAATGAATTTAAAAGAAATGTACTGAAAGGTGATCCCCAGCGGAACATACGGCAGGGAAACGTATTTTAATTGATTCAAAACCCGTGCTGCTTTTCTGAAAATTTTGATAAAAGAAACCAGGAGCAGAGAAAAATTTGAAACTGTAAGAAAATTTACAATCCAATTTTCTGAAAGGTTGTTTAAATACGCAATTTTTTTAAATTCCCCCTGCATATAGAAACGCTCAAAAAATTTGACCGTATCTACTATACGGCTTGCATGCATAAGGTAGCAGGCTTAGCACTTAAATGCGCACGAAAACATGTACGTTTGAGCAACCAAAACCGAGGCATATACTATTTTGCACTTGGGTGCAAGTAGTAAAGTAGATACGGTGGTCAAGAAAGGTTAATGTTTTCAATATTTACCCTATTTCAGTGGATACCGTGCAGTTCTAAGGGCAGGTGTTGGAATTTGCGCAGCGACTGATGAGTGTACTTTGAATTCGAGGTTTCCCCAGAGTCTTGGACTCCGTGATTCTCTCTCGCGTATGTAAACGCTATAATTCGAGCTATTGATGAGCAATTAGGAACATGATTTTCATATTCGAAGTTCGTTGAATTTATTACGGCGTGGTGCTGAAACTAGCAAAGTCATACATCTAAAACTAGGTGATGAGAATGCTGAATTTAGCTACGTGAATTTTTAACGAATTTGAAAATTTATGCATCATAGAAAATAAAACGCTCGTGCCTCCGTACGGGCTTCATAGAAATGGTGCAATGATTGGTGCCAATTATTCTAGAGCAAGATCGAATAATTATACGATAAGAATTTAAAATTTTGGAATGCAAAATTCACCTTATTTATGACGATAATTTGCTCTTCGACCCTCCGCTCTTGTCGTGTGAGCTGCGAGTAGAACACGTAGTTATTAGTGGCCAATCATAACCTCGCTTATTTACATTAAACTTTCACTGGCCAATCATAACCTCGCTTATTTACATTAAAGTTTCACTAGCCAATCACAACCTCGCTCATTTACATCAGAGTCTCACTAGCCAATCACAACCTCGCTCATTTACATCAGAGTCTCACTAACCAATCACAACCTCGCTCATTTACATCAAAGTCTCACTAACCTATCACAACCTCGCTCATTTACATCAGTCTCACAAACCTATCACAACCTCGCTCATTTACATCAGTCTCACTAACCAATCAGAATCTCGCCTATTTACGTCACAATCGCAAAGGACGATCACAACTTTACTCATTAGCATTAGAGTCTCCATGTTCAATCAAAGACTAGCGTATTTACGTCAGAGAGTTACTTACCAATAAAAGCATCGTAGATTTACACAAGAATGTCACTGGTCAATAACAATCTTGCTTATTTACATCAGACTCTCACTGACCAACCACAAACTTGCTTATTGATATCGAAGTCACTGGCCAATCACAACCATGCCTATTTAGATTAAAATGCCACTGACCAACTGCAACTTGGCTTTTTTACAAGAAAGCATTACTAGCCAATTGTATGGAGGATTATATGCCCATCATGAAGTGATGAAGTCACACGTATGGAATTGCATCACTACACTCTTATCGAGGCGTTATTATCATTGGACTATCATCATCGCACGGCCGTCATTACTCTGTCATCATTACACTGCCATCATCACACCATCATTATTGCTCGACAATCATTTCACAAGCTTCATCACAAACAAATATCGTAACAATATCTTAATTACACCATCACTAATTATCATTTAATAATCATTACGCAATGATCCCGTATGGTATTGCATTATCGTCGTTACGCTATCTTAATTACCCTATCTTCTTTACAGTATAATTATATCCCACGCAATTCTTTATCATCAGTACCCTACCAAAAACACCATCATTGACAGCCGTGAAGTCTTGCAGGCTCGAGTCTTCACTGCCCCATTTCTTGCTGGTTTACTCCTGCTCAGTCACAAAAGGTACTCCTCATCTCTCTCGCTCTCAGACTCGTAAGGAAATGTGTAACTAGGGCTCGCTATTCTTGTATCAAATAATTTCCTGCCCACTCACATTTTCCATTCATTTCTCTCTCCAAATTTTTTCCTTCATTCTTGCAATGCATTCGTGCGTGTTTTTCGAAAATTCACATTGCATTGATATGGCAACTACAAATATCATTCAAAATAGAATACAGTTTGTGAATGCTAATAAAATTCATAAGTAATTTTGAAAATTATTCAAATAAGCATTCGCGTAGATTTGATTTTATATTGCTATATTTTTAAGCACAACCGCCAACTGGATCCTTGAAGCTTGAAATGAACTGAATGAAAGTCATCGAACTTTTCAAACCACCCGATTTGCGCATGCGATTATGATGTACTGCACATGTCGTGTTATCCCCATAAGTTATAGTTTGATGGGTGCAGATCTGGTGAGCATGGGGCCACAAGTCCTTCGAAACATTACGATTCGTAGAAAGTGCTAGTGGAAAATGGCAAAGATACTTGCCTGCTTCCAACTCTAAGTTTTTCTGCAAGTTTGAATCATTTGCAATAAACTAATTTTTCATCATCGGACTACTTAAAAGTACAACATCAAATGAACGTAAATAATTCAGATACAAGTCCTAACAGTATGTCGAATTACGCCCTGGCACCAACCAAGTCAGAGGTAGGTACTGCAGGTTTGTGAACATCTGAGTACGAAAAATATTGCGCAAAAACTGTGCAAGAAGATGCTTGATTTTGAAACGCTGGAAGAAAATTCAAATTTTAAGGGAATGTTTGTCGCAGTTATCAGGAAATCATCGCAGCCGCGTAGTATTTTTATTCGAATTTGCATCTCAAATAACGGTAGATGACAGCTTAGACCATGAGACGCAAACACCGTCGTGACGTAACAACGTGCCTCCAGCGCTGCAGGACTCTGCTGCTTAACATTCTTCAAATGAAGGTTGGGAGAGAGGATACCTGCTAATTTTTTGGAGTAGAAGGACCGGGGAAAATATTAGTTTAATATTAACAGCCGATTATATTTATTTCCGAATTATTGGTGAGCACCCCGTGAGGCGTCGTGTGTACATATCCCAAATGTTATAGGTAATAAACTTTCATAATCTTTTAGAGAAGTGATAGAAGTTTATACGTAACCTTTGGAGCGATACATAAGTCACACACCCTAAAAAGCGATCTGGTATTCAGAATGTTTCTTAACTTACATTGGCAGTTATATGACCACTGACGAAACAAAAAAGAAAGTGTTAAAATATGCACGGAATATACGTCAGTACAGTTGCACTTTTCACAGCGCAAAGACTGTTATACTCCGACATTGTCGCAACCATACGTCGTTAGATGCCCATAATATTTTGCCGTCTCCGCCAAGCGTGTTTCGAGAAGCCCCTTCGTGCGATGCTGTGCACACACGTACTGTTGACAGATGGTTGTCTGGGCCTCGGCGGCTTTACTGTTCCGTAGGGACATTTCCTCAAAACGTTCCAAGAGATCTGCCACCAAATGCATGGGGAGAATCTTTAATGATTCTTCGATCTCGGAAATGGGAAACTCGGGGGTATTTGGATGAGGGTCATTTCCCCTTATCCTTGTTTTATGCTCTGGTGTTCTTCCTCAGTTTATTCTCTGTAGTTTTCTTGGGTGCAGACCAAAATAGAACTGTATACAATGGAACAGAATTGAGGTCTTGGGAGAAGACCAAAATAGAATTGTGAAAAATAAAATAGAATTGAATAGAATTGAATTTTTCGAAAGAGACCAAACTAGAATGAGAGGCTTGTCATGACGATAGGCTGTAGATCAGTTCAACAATTGATGATGCACGTGTTGATAAGTTGAAGCACCGATAGAATTTTCATTTTAAACGAAAATTTCTTGATTGGAAGACGAAATTTCATCATCATCGAGAAATGAGTTACCCTTCCGTTTACTCATCTTGAGTTGAACGTCAAAGCGTGGAGGCTTAGGTACATGAACAGCTACACTTTAAATGCTGTTTGTTCCGGGAGATTGGCATCACCTTCAGATTACCGTGAAGTTGATGATGTGAAGACATACATAGACACGCGTGCTCTGCATACTGATATTCAGGTGCACTTGTAAAAACATATACGGCTACTCTGTACACTGATATCTAATCGTCCATGTAAAGACATTTATACTCGTAGATACGTGTACACAGTACACTGATACTGAATAGACACTCGTAAGAGCATTGATACACGTATTCAGTAAACTGATATGCCGCCGTAGGACAAAACCCTGCACACCAAAATTTCGAACACATCTCGTGTGCACCACTCGCCCTCACCTCGACGTGTCGGTTGCAGACCTTCTCCTCCTGCTGACGAAGGAAGGTCACGACGCAGTCCTCTGCAGCCTTGGCGAAGGTCCTGCCGTACTGGAACATCAGACCTGGGATGTAACCTGGAGCCGAGGGGGACACACGGTCAGATCAGGACACGAGTTTTGGTGGATTATTTTGCTTTTACCTCGTAGGAATAAGGTGGAGTTTTGGAGAATTATTTTGTTTTTACCTCGTAGGAATAAGGTGGAGTTTTGGTGAATTATTT
>VOMN01075441.1:0-34671 GCA_014899125.1 Orchestia grillus
CCAATGCAACTCAAAGTTTCTGAAAAAGTGTTCCCCAGTGAATTATTATTTATTACCATACTTTAAAGTTAGGTAACCAACATGTACAGTCTACCGATATATCATTGAAGGACAGCGCACCCCTGGCTTTGGAAGAGAGTGAGAGTTTTGACGGTCCTCCACTCTACATTTTTTATAATTTATTTCCAAACAACCAAACCTTTGAAGGGTCACTGCTGAGTGTGCCAGACAGAAACTACGGGCACAGCTGCAGGGTGAATGCAGAATGCTTAATCTGCTTTAGCTTTTTACATTGTTTGTATGTGAATCCTACCCTGAGCGAAATTGTGCCCTGATAACTGTTCATGTAGTCCCGATTTTCTATTCGCTCACTGACCAAACAATGATCATTAATATTTATAACACAAGGCATAAATTTGTACCATCTCATACTGCCCCCGTTCTCTTGCGGGTTTGAATCGTGCCACACCAAAAGTGTGTAGGTGCAACGTAAAATAACACAAAATTTAATAGTTTTCATGACCAGTGCCTAATAAAATTCGACTCTAGCCTCGTGTAATGTTGTGCCCCAAAAACAATGCTCACGATTGAATTTTGATATTGTCATGTAAAATAAGGCGCAAGTATTATTGTACAGAATATTGTCATGGCTGCCCGGAGAAATAAGGACCAAAATCACCTCATATCGCCCATGTTTTATGGCCAGTTTTCTAGCCAACCCTTGCAACGGAGTCTAAGAAATTTCCTGAGAGTCAACAAATGTAACTGGGTTTTCCTAGCCTGAAATGTGACACTGTTACTCTCAAGTCAAGCCAACACGATTTTTCACTGTATACATTTCTGCTTGCAAAATAATATTTAGTTACGTTTGAATTTCCCGCTGTAAAGTGTAAGTTTCTCTTAAATTTACAGGAATTTAAAGGTTTATCACTAATACAATTGTTTTAAGAAAAAATTTTCTTATGAGTTTTTAGTGAGACGAACGACCAATTTTCTTTGTGGTGCAAAATGCTAAAAATGTCAATTATTAATTTTATTACATAGGAACCTAATAAGTGTGCTCTGCAGAGACGTTGTTCCCAAACTTCACACAGCATTTGGAAAAAAAAATGACCAGTAGTAGTGGACTCCTTGGCATCCCTAACATCCCAAAGCATCCCGGAGACACCCCTAACCAAACCCCCCAATAAGCATCCGATTTACCGATTTGTCGTCAGAGAAATTGATTTTCGTCGAGGTAATTATCATCTAATACTGTATAATTTACCACTCCAATAACAGAAATACAACTGAATTATAAGGCACCTTACTTATAGCTGCTCTCTAGTTGAATCAACCACAAAAGTATTGTTGAATCTACCTCATTCTTCAATTTTCTACTTTCCACAAATGATAGCTCTTTCTCGGCCGCTCTTCTCACTGAAAACCATGTTTCAATAGCAAATCGAATTAACAGAAAGTTGCAAAAGGTTTTAATGTAGCTAAGAGCCATAAAAATATGCATCAATATCGAACCAACAAAATACATACTATTCTCCTATAAGTGGAATGTTCATTTTCGGTGTATCGTAATTGGGAATGGTCAAATTGAAGGAACTAATTCACCTAAATTCCTAGGTATAATCGTTGATAAAAAGTATAACTTTTAATGAGCATATATCATATATTTTAGCCAAGGTATCGAAATCCATTGGGATTCTCAACATTGGGATAAGTTGAAAACATCTTACCTGCAGAAGCGTTAAAAATAATGTATAGAACATTAATTCACCCATATTTTCAATATGGCATTGAAGCAAGGTATGGAATCAATCAAATAAAACAAACGCGTTTCTTACTCTACAAAAAAGGATCATCAGGGCGACAAGAACCTTTTAATATAATGTTTATTACGAATGGCTCATATCAATACTTGAAAATACTTGAGGCTCCTTATCTTTATCAATTTCTACTCGTTACTTTCATGAATAGAACTTTGATTAATGAAGGGGATAAAGACTTTGAACAATCTTGAAACAGAAAAACGGGTACTTTTGAAAAACATGATAAAAATCTAAAAATTAAATAAAAAAATATTATTGCGGAAATTGAACCACTGAAACGTGTCTTTTAAGAGCCAATAAACCAAATAATCATTGTTTGAAAATAACATCCTGTAGATGTGTATGGCTACCTCTACGCATTTCAAAAGAATCCGCTTTTCTGTGTCACCTTGCACGACTTCAGAAGAAGGATTGGAAAATGACATTATTTTGACACTTTTTCTCTCCCTGTCCTCCTCACACACAGTTGTTAGAAGGGCCTGAGTTGTTCCATTGTAGTTTCTCAAGAGGAATGTTAGTCTCCCAAAAATCGCCCGCGACTATAATTTTGCATGATTAATAAGAAACTGGTGCATTTTATACCTGCTGTACACGATACTCACCGTTTTAACCACGTAAGAAAGTCATTCGAATACTTTTCACAGAAAAAGAGTTTCATTATCGAAGCGAGCCCTCGCAGCGCATGAGTATTCTGCTCAAGAAGTTATTTAGAGCCCTTCTTAAAAAAGCCTTCAAAGAAGCTGAAAATTTGCCTTCCATGCAAGAAAGGGAAAGAAAGAGACAGAGAGCGGTGAGACAAAGGTTGGGACGCTCGTGACCGGAGACAATTAGCGGACTTATTGAGTGGGCCAGGGAGCATGTCACGCATGTCTCCGCACATTAGGTTCGCATGAGACCAACCTGGGCCGGACAGTTAAAAGCGCTTCTTAAGGCCGCTCTCGCAACATTTACAGACCCTCTCGCCAAATAACACGCACATAACGTGGCCCACTAATTGTACCTTCGAAAAACGTCTTTTTTACGACACACAAATGGGAGCCGTTTAGAAAGAAGTTGATAGTGGTTTCTTTTCCAAAGGACGCGTGCAAATATAACATGGATAAAATAGTACATTTTTTGGAAAATTAAGAGCTTTGTAATACCGCGGTCTGAACTGCTCTAACTCGTAGAAAGAGCTCGGACTCTCCCTCTCGAACAACATCCCATGCTATAAAATGCAGAAATCAACTCAACTCTTACATTAGTTCAAAGATTTAAACAAGTCTCTTGATGTACGCTTGCCTATTTCTCACATCTAAAGACAGGTGTGTCCTTTTTATTTTCGGTTGTCCGATTATTGTCCATAAATTTTCGTTGTTTAACTAGTGAATTTTTTGAGGCTGTTCATCCGTGTTGTTGCGATGAAGAGAAAAATCGTTTCTAGTTCTGCAACGAAGAAAGACGCTATTCAAAAACTCTAACTTTAAAAATATATTAAATTCCAGCCATATATTAAAGAAGTTCTCAAGTTTAGGCATTTATTTTCATCAAGACACTTGTCGTACAGTGTGCCGTGAAGTCGTACCGTGCGCCGTGATGTCGTAGTGTGCCGCCAGGGTATGTAAGGCGTGCCGGGTGCCTGAGGCGCGGGTGCAGAGGTCGTAAAGGGTTGGCTGCGCGAGTAGAAGACGATCATTTCAATCAAGAGAAACCTGTTGTTGCTGCCTGTTGTGCAGCTAAACCATAGTGAACTGATCAGTGGGTTGTATTTGTTTTCATTTCAAAGTTTCGTTCAATGGAATAAGAGTAATAACAAAATACGCAAAAGCTGTTCTCATGACTAGCACTTGAATTTCACCAATCGCTACAGCAGGAGGATATTCCGCTAATACCAAAAAGCTAAAAAAATTAATTGAACACCTGATACTCGTTTATTCATTTCCACGAAACAATCTAGGTATCTAATAGTACTTTTCAAACTTTTTGACCGATTCTCTTGTTTAGAAATCACATACGTGTACTCATCTCAACTGAAATGTTAGCACAGCTTAACGTAACGAGGAAGAGCTAACAAACTCAGGATGGACTTTCATAAACCACAATCGTCCCATTATTTTCCTGTAACTGCCCTCGGTCAGAAACTGCATTAGCGCGGTGCTGTTGCGAGACATGCACACGCGAGCTCGGCACTGCAGTGGATTGCTTTGAAAACAACCGAATTTCCACGCTAGAAACTTCAAGGTGCGCTAAAGTACGTGAAATTCATGAATAGAATTTTATGAAGCGATTGTTGGCGATACTTTAATTTTCTGCGTCTCTATACGCTGCCGGGAACTTTTTCTACAATAAGCGTAGGATTCTATAGCTGGTTGATTTCTCTTACCGTTATGCAATACATATATGTTACTTAGAGCCAGCATTCAATGTTTTTTTCTGGATGATTTGATTTTCATTCTCTATAAGGAGAAGTCGCTTGTAACATTTTTAAAATTGTTGAAGTACTTTTACATTATACTTTTTGAAACGGGTTCTTTTGCATAGTAATTTGTGCACTGATTCTTTTGCATGACACTTCTGAGTAATACTTTCTATCAAATACTTTTTGCATAATACTATTTGCATAGAATCTCTCTAGAAAGAGGGGATCATTTTCATCGATCCCATCACAATCCCTAGAAGATGTGAGCAGTGATCGATAAAAATACTCAACGGAACTGAGCACATCGACTGCATGTCTTTTCAGCCTCTGTAAAGTCAGCTTAGATTTATATGAAAACTTTTATTTACACAAAAGGCGAAGGTTATTTATAATTTTTTAAATCACGTTTGTCACGTAAAGAAGTTTTTAACTGAATATATATCTAAACTGTAAAAATAGGTAATCCAATTATGCAAAAAATAAGAGCAACTACTTTTAACCTTATGATGGTGATGGGTTCAATTGGTCTGCTTGAAAATTGTCGCTGTGAGAATGAGGACATTTAAACTGAGGAAGGTTACATATATGAATGCTACACCCAGAAACATTGCCTAATAAAAGGCATAACAAAGCAAGGTTACACTAGGAAAGGTTACGGAGAGAATGTTGATACGAAAACTTCCCCCTGCATGCACACTCCCGAGATTACCAAGTGCTCTGATGGCCTTACGTAGGCATTGAGATGAACAAGTCGCACAAAATGGATTTACAGGGTTCAAAGGAAGAACGAAACCAATGTCCGATTTTAGGCTCTATATTAATCAGAAAATTTATGCTGTGAAAATGTTCAATTATTACCATAATTTCAATTGCGTTATAGATCCTCTTTTCGCTTGTCAACAAGCTTGAAAACGTTACATTGGTAGAATCCTACTGACTTAAATCTAAATTTAAATCTAATTCGTTCACAACATCCCCTCTTTAATTTACTCTAAGAATATCGAATAGCTCTCTAATCCTCTTAACAAGTGGTAATCTGAAAGAACAGGTCAAGACAGTCTGGAAAACGCGGCGATGTTTCCAACCTGCCGAGTTCTTGCAAGAAATCTTTGGTTAAACGAACTGTTTTAAGACGAACTTTATTGTGATGTAAGATGACATTCATTCTACTGATTAGGGAGGATCGCTTTCGGACCAAAGTGGCTTTCAAGCGACAAAGTTGCATGCCGTAGAGATTAGCAGTAATTGTTTAATTGTTGCTCAACAGTTCGTAACGAACACCTCCATCTGATGCTTGGAGGGGTTCGTTAAATGGAGCCCTTTCCTCTGTTGGTGATAAGTCTGCTTTCGTGCTTCAATCGACGACGGTGACATTTAACGTCATGAGGAATGATTCACTTATCACAAGTAACAAGTTACAGTCCTCCTATAATGTAGCCAGGAAATATCGCGACGCAACTACTCGAAACAAACTTACTCTTTTTCGGGCAGCCGAAACCTTCTTTTTTCTATGTATCAAATTGACGAAGGATCGTCGTATACTTTGAGGTACGCTAATGGCTCTGTGTATTTGGTTCGCATTTCAGCCTGAAATCATCGCGCTGAAGTCGAGGGGACTATCTCAGAGTACTTTTTTCTTTCACAGCACTCCAAATGGATTTCACTGAAACGTTCTTATAGACATCCTCTTGAAGCTGTAAAACCAAAATATGTGGACGTAATCAATAAATGGGACAAACGTAGAAGATTCCAGTAATTGCAACAAAAATTTTCGACGTTTCTCGATTTTGACGTAGGACCATAAAAAGACAAGTAAATATTTTTATTTAAAAAAACGTCATCAGAGTCAATGCAACTTCAGAATTCAAACTTAGTTTTATAACAAACGCGATATTAGAAGCTGCTGATATTGGATAACGAAATTCACGTTCTGTAAATATTTATGCAAAGACATTGTACATATATTTCAGAAGAACTGAGTTGACCTGCAGCCTGAATTCAATACATGTTATTTTTTCGAATAATTATTTATAGAAGTCACTTGAGTTCATCATTTCATTGAGAACTATTAAATTGTAAACATTGCCCAGGAGTGATCATGTTAGTTTCAGGTGCCATCAGCCAAGGTAGTTCTAACAAATGCATTCTGGGAACGATGGACAGCGACTAGCGTTACATACGAGGAGTGGTTCAGCTCAGGAGATTCTCGGACTAAATTATAAAGAGCTTATGATTTACTAATAAGAATTATTCAAAAGTTCATGGTCGCACATCTTCTTTGTCGTAGTTTATTGTTATTCGGGAAGAACGCTAAAGAAAAATGAAAACTAGTGATTTTAAAATTAATGCGTCGATAAATTTTCAGCCGATTTTCCCGACGCACACTTCTTTCGTTCATTATAAACAGAACTGTCTTCACAATTAATTTATTAACTCGCAATAAAATTGAGGTATTGAAAATTTGTCGCTGAGACAACATTTATGGGTGAGAAAGCCTAACAATGGATAGGAAAATCTAGATACACGTTGTGTACGAACGATGCGTACTTGTGCATGCATGGGTAAAATTTATTTGGAGTTCTGTTTCAAAGTTCGCGAGAGCGCGAATAGTTTTAATGTTGGTGAGAGCCCGAATGGCTTTACTCTTCGTGAGGGCACGAATGGTTTTAATGTTTGTGAGGGCACGAATGGTTTTACTCTTCGTGAGGCCACGAATAGTTTTACTGTTAGTGAGGGCACGAATGGTTTTACTGTTAGTGAGGGTACGAATGGTTTTAATGTTAGTGAGGGTACGAATGGTTTTAATGTTAGTGAGGGCACGAATGGTTTTAATGTTAGTGAGGGCACGAATAGTTTTACTCTTCGTGAGGGCACGAATGGTGTTAATGTTCGTGAGGGCACGAATAGTGTTAATGTTCGTGAGGGCACGAATGATTTTAATACTCGTGAGGGCACTAATGGTTTTCGGTGGTCATTCGAGACTTGAAAGGTATGTTCAGTCGAAACATTGGGCACGCTTGTGCTCTTTATAATCATTTCACCGTGACTTTTAAAATTTGGCTATAATTAAGTCCGCGATACTGAGAATCGGCACCTGGGCTTTTCATGGCTGCATTGGCCTTCGTGATGAGTTGAGGAAGAAAACGAACACATTCGATAATACCGGACACTAAAAATAAAGGGGAATTATATCGAGAGACTTATCACGAGCCAAATTGAATATTGTTTATTCAATAATATTTTAAGTTTATTTCTGAATCTAAGTAACAGCCACACATATTTTAGAGATCTACTCACTTCTACACAAGCTTGATGACTGCGTCAAATAAAATACCTGGTTTTGAATCTGAATCAGGTTTACGGTGTGAAAATAACTTGATTGTCTGCTTGAACGTTAACGCCCTTGATGGGAACCTGATAGAAGTTCTGCTCTAAAGAAGACTACACAGCAAAATATATCGGACCGATGCCTGACCTTGAGAGTGGACAGTTTTTTATGATAAAATTCACTCAAATTATTAATTTCACGTGACATGGAACAAGATGAAACTTTTCGCTCTCATCCAAGTGTATCTTTCTTCAACAGGCTATTCGTACACCCGTGTCTCATAGGATCTAGAACTCATTCCTAGTCTGGTGTGAATTTATGCCGATATCCAAAAGTTTCTGTTGGCCAAAGTAACAATTTTTCCTGGCTGTTTACATTAACTCGTCAATGAAGACGCTTGGCAATTTGGATGAATTAGACACAACTGCAGCCCACACCATAACTGTACCCAGCTTTTGATGCTTGAACAGGACTTTAGCTTCAGGAACATTCCATGAAGGAGCTGTGTAACGTCTGTCATTATTGTAATTTTCAACCACGGTGACGAATTTCTTGTCAGATGAAATAGAAATTTTGTAAAAGGCGCTTGAAATTTCATCAAACACGTCATGCTCTATGGCTTCCTATTTGTTTCTCAAAAGCTGTGAAAAAAGCAGTTTACGTTACATTTTATGATTTTTTATTAAGCTAAAGTTATCATGGGGACATGTCATCAACGTAGCTGATGCCTTTCTTTTGCGATGTGATGCCATTTTTTGCAAGCTCGCTCATGAGTTTCTCTCCAACCACTTTTTGGCACACTATTGTCGAAAAGCAAACGGATCACGCTCTTAATTAATGGAATTTTATTTTAAAATGTTGTTCTGCCCTTGCGTTTTCCCGCATTAAAAACTATTTACTTTTTTGCATAGACCAACTAGTTCAACAATATCCTTGTTAAAGACACTCGATTCCAATGCCACAATTTCATCTTGTGCTTTTTTAGAAGCCATTGTCGGCTAAATGCTAGCTCCGAACTATCTAAAAATATCAACATTGTAACAAAAGGTAATCGTGATATCCTGCACTATGTTTCAAGTAGATTCATTCATTACGATGGGTGGAAAACAAATTTATTTCAAGAGATAAGTTTTAGTGGCACCTTCAGTTTATCAGGACTAGAATTTTTTCAAATAAGAAATGGAAAGACAGTACAGTTCTCTCGCTCCTTCTGCTTAACTGTTGGATTCGGAAAGGTGGTAGATATCAACACGTCTTGCAGCTCGATATCGGTGCAAGAAATTCAAGATTGAGCTCTATAAGTTTAATGTAGTCAACAATAACTCACTCTCCTGACTTCTGACTATAATTGGACAAATTTCTACGTCGAACAAATTCAAATCGAGCAGTTCCTTTAAAATGATGTGCATCCGATCAAAACCTTGATAATACCCAACAGGTTTTTGCATTTTTCTTTGCTGCATCGGGATCAGTCTCATGAAAACTAACGAAAATTTATTTCGTCAAAAATTGTTCATCGTCAAGAAATCTGCTGTAGTTTGACTATCACAAAATTAGGAATACTAGTTTGCATCAGTTGCTGCTACGATGAGATGCTCTCGGAGGCTAACGTCGACAAAACGAACTCCTCTCAAACTCAAGACGCGTTCGAACTTAAAATGCAAGTCACGCCGAGGTATAATCTAATATGATTATTTGGAGCCTTCAGAGACTAAGTTGTTCTTCATAGCTGGGCTGGTAAAAAGTGTATAAAAGTACATTAGGAAATAAATCGTTGAAAAATAATCTCCGCTCTCGCAAGCTGACTGCAATTGATTATGATATAGGGATGAAGGATCGGACCTCATTACCCAGACACACAGGACGTTCGGCAAAGATTTAGATTTTCAGTTGTAATTTTCATGTAATTTGTCTACTTTTTATTATTGTACCAAATTTTCAACGATATAAATAGCCCTTTACATTTTTGATGCTCGTGTAATTCTTTCTACCATTGATGAGTCTCCAAACACCAGTTCCAAAAAGTAAGTCGCAGCGTAAATACAATCGCTGAAATTTGAATCAAAAGTGCCCTCCAGATTATAACAACTAAATAAAGAAAACCATTTTATGCCTACATTTGTTCATTCAACAAACGGCTCGTTAAATAATGGAGAACGGCGAGTGAACGCTAACTAAACTTAAGAAATATATTGAAAGTGATCAGAGGATTCTTAAAAGTTCTTCTCAATTTGCATCTCATATGAATTTCTTAGGTATTCTCGCGGAAACCAAAAGAAGGCGTTTTTTGCCTCTTAATATATTAGAATACTTGAACCAAACAGCTGATCTATGCTGACGTAATTATATA
The DNA here is from genome assembly GCA_014899125.1 of Orchestia grillus. NCBI lineage: Eukaryota > Metazoa > Arthropoda > Malacostraca > Amphipoda > Talitridae > Orchestia > Orchestia grillus. Next base: position 9,900 of record VOMN01075441.1, read on the forward strand.
TGAACAAGACACGGCCTCCTAATCGAATGAGATAGCCAGCATCGTCGTGACCAAATGAACTCAAATGGCGCAGGCAATCATCTTCAATGTCGGCGTGGGGTGCCAGGAAATTATCATAAAGAACAGTTAGGATAATGCTGGCATTAGAGAAAGAGAGCTGGTGCTGCGGTTAGAGAACAGATAAGCCCGAGGTGAGGCTAGGTTAACGAGCCCATTGTCAGCGCAGCTCTCCGTCCGTACACTAGATATACTTTGGATGTCTTTAATACGTTGGGGATGTCTAAAAAATGGCCTTCCTGAAGGCCGTTCAAAGTAAGTAATACTGATGAGGATGAGCACCATCAAAGTCCGAGTTTGTACCATGAGGTAAGTTATCACTGAGACTGCAGCCCTGGGAAACTCTGCACGGAAGGTCAACATTCCCTCAATTGAAGCATGTCGCCGTGAGCGAAAGCAACCGGCCGCTAATTAGAATGGTCTGTCGGAGGAGCACGGTCTGCTCACAGCCGCATTAGTTTGGCTTAAGAGAAACTCCGCTTCGTCAATTGAAGCATCGCTGTCCAGATACTCGACGTAAATTAATGGCAGCATCGTACGTTTCAAGACGACAGTTGTCCTGCGCGTGTATGTACGTCCTCAGCAGGAACGATAGTTGCGGAATTGCACTAAGAATAGTTTGATCGTCGTTTCCTCTGCCAAACATGCACGCAAATTGATCAGAACAAAACGAAAAAAGGGTATCTGGTGAAATTTTACCGCGTGAATTTTTCATCTACTTGACTGTGTTTTACAGCGTGTTCGGCGACAATTCATGGAGAGCGTCGGTTCATCTGGCGCGTATTGACATTCCTAACATAAATCAAGCGGCCTCTCATCGGTCCGTGGCAAGGTATTGTGTAGGGCTTCTTTACAACGTGTTTACACTCTCCGACTCGATTTGTAGGCTGCGCACGCAGGGGACGCTTCGGAGGGCGCGATGACTGGAGTCGCTGGCCAAAAAACGTTGTGATTCATCGCGCCAGAGGAGCTCAGCTGTAGCGCAGGTGGTATCTGTTCAGGTCTCTCGTGATGGTTTGTGCGAATACTCTTTCGATTCCAAGTTAGTTCCGTTACAAACTCACAAGTCATTTCTATTGCGTTGAGTTAGTCCTAACTTTCCGTTCGTTTTGTACATTGTGTGTTTGGCAACAGTTGTCTAGGAAATTTTTGTCAAGCATCGAGAAAACTCAAAGCATCCATGCAAAAGTAGCAATTATTTTCTTTATTATCTGAGTCGCTGAAAATTCGTAAGTAACCTTCATCAAACGGGCCTGGGCCGCTAGATTTTTATTTTTATCTGTCTAAAAAAGCCACTGCCGTGATGACGGTTTTAAGACAGAAGCAATAATAAATATCGAGAGCATTCAACCGTGATTCAAGCAATAATTATTATAATTTGAAAGAGTGACTTTTAACAGTAGATCGACATGACATTTACGGAGAATAAACTGAGATACAAAAACCAGCAACAAATTAAAGTTTGATTCCAACATGAAAGTTGTCCATGAAATTATTCACATTTTAATTGAGTGAAAATCATGTACTTATTAGCGCTATATTTTAAAAGCCATGAATAATAACTTGATATAAAGAAAGGCTAAGCTGAGCACTGCATCGTCTATTTTATTACCTACGAACGCACGCATCTCCATTGCGGCGGTGGCTGTAAAGTAATTTGCTTTACCATGATCTCATCTCGGGTTAGCAGCCTATAATTTATAGTATATGAGGCGATAAATAAGATAGGCCTTCTTAAGTAGCTGTAAATAACTTTTACTTTTTCCCATGGAAGAAATAGTTTGTACGTATCTCAAAGTCTCTCCAGATTTTTGTTCTGACGAAAAATTGATTAGGTATCTGCGACACCTACCAGACGCAGCAGCTTGCATTTCAGTTTGCAATCCCTCATATTTTATTCCAGTCTCACTGAAAATTCTAGAAACCTTTCCTTTCCGAGCTCAAATTTTTTTCTAAGCCAGAATACTTTTACAAGACCCGGCACATATACATACATTTACTTATGCTCTGTGGGTATTAACTAGAACTGAGTAATTCCAAGCTCAATGAAATGATTTATTGACATTAATATTACCGGTTGCTCAACAAATTTTAGCTCATTTCAGAGAATGACCTAGTAGATACGACGCAAGGTGGAATAACACCGTTATTATGGTGACTCCCAGGTGCCAGATGAAGGAAGCACAGATAGTGCATGGACGGGTATCTCAATCTTGCTCACTGCATGATACATTTCACGAGCCTGAGCTCCCCAACCTCGATTTCATCTCACTACAGAAACAGCACGAAATACAAGGCATGTCTCGAATGTTAGGAGCTCCCCCAAAACCTAAGTTCTATGTTCTTCCAGACCCTCTCAGGCTGCCTGCCGCTTAGACAACTGTTGTTTTTTCACGTTTTGACTTGGACAGGGAGGCCAGCGACTTGCACTCAAACGTTCTTTACCTCTTGAAATGACCGAATTTCGTAGAAAATATTATATGGTCTTCACATTACATGTCAGGTTCAGGTGTTGGGTTCTGTCAAATTATGAAATTCAGCTTCGGATGTCGTTTCTGAAAATACTTAGAGAGTGAATACGAAAGGCACTTGCACTTGTGACTTATTGCTAAACGGAAGTCACTTAATGCATAGTGACATTACTCACTGAGGAGTTTCGTGGCTCTATCAAAAATAATTTTTATCCCTTTTTTCCAATGGTCTGTCTGCTTGCCTTTGTAATTTCAATACCAGTCCACCCCCTCTTGAAAGTTTCTTTAAAAAGGAAAACGTTCACTATTGGAGGCTCTTCAATAATTTTAGGATTTCCCATGGAATCTAAGGCAGCATTTGATGGTGAGTAGGAGGTTAAAATTTCAATAAGTGTCTTTCCATAGCTGTCTCCATTTGCGTCTGCTAGTGCTAAATGCGGAGCAGCAACATGAAAATTTCTTACCCTCATATCTTCCTTTGCTGAGGGGAACAGGCATTCTATGTGTGAAAAATATTACTTCACTATACAGCGCTCTAATACTCGCAAGTAAGTTCTAATCAGCTATGTACACATAACACTAAAAGGTGTCTAAACTTATCAAAGTTTTGCCCAACAGAAAAAAATTTGCGAATACCAGGACGACCAAAACCGATGGTTTCATATGTCGCTTAATGGATCTTTTTTCATCGTTATATTTACTCCTAAAAAATGTCTGGTCTTCTTTCTCCATGTGCCTCCTACCACTGCGAGTGCATGAGCTGACACCCTGGCTGCTCGTATATATATTTTGAAATATTTTGCAATTTATCTCATTATAACAACAACCATCCAAGTGTCTCAACATCTCGGTTATTGTTATAGTTCTACGTATTTAAGGCAAACTATGAAACGAGGGTATAATTATTTTTTTCACAAGTTCAGTCTTATTACAAGGCATCGGTGAAGATTCAAATTCTACTTCATCTGTTAATCCCTTCATCAGGTGAATTATTTTCTGATGTTTTTTTAAAGTTGTACATTCAAACTTCCATGCAAAAACTTTTATTAAATTTCAAACATTAACCAACAATCCTTTTTTACCCTCAATATTAAATCATATCATTAAATCATCAATCATTACACTTTCTACCGTAAATGTTACATTCCGATTCAACATTTTTCCTCAGCCATGTTCTTTTGAATATGTTGAAGAAGATTATTCGGCAACTTCCAGTGGGTGGTTATTCTGGGACTGCGTGGCATTTAATTTTATCATTAGCCTCATACTGAGTAAACTTAATCCCTTGTACATATTGTTATCAATCAAACATGACCAACTAATACTTATAATCTTTTGTGATTTTTTTTGTCTTATTTTGTTCTGGACCTTGCCTTCGAATGCTGCAAAATGGGCTAAAATACCCACCTAGGTTCAAGAAACTATTTCATTTACCAAAACTTAGATTACTTTTTTTTTATATTTATACAGCAACATGCACTTTGTTTATTCCTTCCTGAACGAATAACCGTGAAACTAGAAATTGTTACCCCAATTGTTACCATAAACTGGTGGATGCTAGACTACGGTAACATTGGAATCCTCGACTCAAATTTTATCGCCCGCTCTAGCTATGCGTTAGTTTGTGTATAATGTCTTCCTTTTTTGCCCCGTACTATATTCAATGTTCGAAATACGCCATATTTACATCGACAACCTCTCCTTAATTTATTTCTGTACTTGCAATCATGCGTGCCGCGTATGGGAGATTGCAATCACGAGTGGCCTGTTACTCGCTTTGCGCTCATAGCGACCGACGGTCGGGAGGTGCAGGACTTCAATGGGATCAAGTTTCGCTCTCAAGATGATTCTTCTGCACCAAACAATGAGCAATGCAAATATTCACCTTCAGGTCGATTTCTGCGAATTTTCACGCCTTGATTTACAATCGCCACGCAGAACCCGGCAGTGTGAACACGCCCGCATTGACACTGATGTTGCTCGCTTAGAACACCGCCAACATAATGAGCTATACATCGTACGATTAAAACATTACGCATTACTTTAATTACATGCCTCATTAAATTATGAATTGAAGCGAAAGATTTGAATTCCTCATTCTAAACCCATCACTTGAACTTAGGTCCGACAGCTCGCTTCTTAGAAACAATATACGAGTATGTATTACTATGTACATTCCGTCAACGTGACAAATGACCTTTCGCATTGGCTTGCAGGAGCACCATTAAGGTGGAATGCATCATAGTTGTGATGATAAATCGCAGTAACGTCAGGTATCTGACTAAGTGAACTTCATCATAAATAGAACTTCATCATACTGTATACACAAATTTTACCCGTAAAAGCATTAAATTTGAATGACGCTATTAGAGATGAAAGTTGTTCTCGATGTTTGTTTCATCCCTCGCTAAAGGCCCACAGCACAAATATGAAATGACTCCACTTGCATAAAAAACACTAATTGTGTTTCACAGCGAGCAAGTTTTGCAAAGTGTATGCAGCAGTGAATAGTAGAGCGGTTATATGTAAGCGGTCTTCAGTTTTTGCTTTGGTCAGTTTTCAGTTTTTGCTTCGGTTATATGTAAGCGGTCTTCAATGCACTACGTGTTAACATCACACTATCAAAAGAAACCTTGAAGTGCTTCGACTTTGTCATTTATTTTATTTTCTTTCCCAGTCAAAAATTCCTTCATATCGTTCGTACGTTAATGTTTGTCATTGAGCTGTTGCGTCATTTTCTACAAATCGTAACACAATTACAAAAACATTGTAAAGTTAATTCTCCATTGGAAATTCAAATTTCACTTAAATTATCATCTAATTTTCACCGAAAAGAATAAGTTGACGACGATCCCTGTTTGCCAAGTAAGTTAAAACCCTAGTTGTAAGTAAAGCGGTATCCTGTAGAAGTAAATAAATTGAAGCAGCTAATTAAAGAACAACACCTATCTCTTGATCATCAGGAGTCAAACTCGAGTTTCAGATGTTAAAACAATGACCATACACCAAGACTGGACTCGGGCTTGGAGCGTTTTGTGTGGCGGCGGAGAGTCGGAGGCTGGCGGTGGCTCAGGTAGGAGTTATTGTCATGTATACAAGTGCCAATAGATGAATTCGAATAAATAAAAGGGCAAGTTTGCCCTATGACCTAGAGCACTGAGGGGGCAGAAGATTGCCTGCTGGTGTGCGTGATAGCAATCATGACCACAATACTTGACGCCGAATAACTCATAACACTACACCACACACTGGTCTCTGATAGCATTCACCGCAGATCGTGTCCAGTCAGATAGAACTCTGATTTATCATGTATTGCCCGCCGTGTTTTAGACCGGCTTCCCGCTCGCCACCAACCGATAGTGCTCATTTCTCATCGTATCTATTTGGCCATTTCTTAAGCTTCCGCCAAGGGTTCCAACCTCACACAGAGTATTATTTTAATGAGCGTTTCTCACTGAAATATACAGCGGAATTTCCCGTCTGAAATACTTGCGAGCACGTAGTAACAAAAACCTGTGTTCAGCGTGAAGGACTTCAAGACCTGTCAAAAAGCTTAACCGGAGGAGTTCGAGGTGTTCATGGTTATCATATGGGTGTTTAACTCGTGATGTTAGAGGGCTCATTTTCATACCAGTGCAATTTCTCTCGCACAGCCCAAGCATTTAATCTCAAAAGCTTTGAGATCTTGAGGTTATGTTAATTTTAGGCTATGCATTGCATATTTGGTGTGAAATTCATTGTTATAGCAACAACACCTGACCACAGCGCCGCTGAATCTCGATCTCGTTTGAACATTGGAAACCAACAAAATTTTTGACTCAATTGCATCATTGTCAGAGCTTCACGTGAGAATACACTAATATTTTAGTAACGGCAATGCTAGCAGATTTCCGTATATTTAGTTTCGCTGCAGAAAAGTTTAAATTTTGTCTCCATCGTACGTACTTCCCGAAGTCAGGGCTCTTCCACACTACGTACGGCAAAAGCATAACTGTTCAGAGAGTGACCGTAACCTTGTCCACGTATCATGTTGCTACTACTTCGGCAGCAGACTTCCCACGGCTGCCACGCGGCCTTCCGTGCCCAGTGGTGCCCAGCATCAGGGACAACGGTCGCCCCGCTCCAGACGGTAGTAACGGCAGCGAGGCCACAGGGCAGCCTCTTCAGGGCATTTACCTAGAGCTCGCCAGGTACAGACGATCCTCAGCTTTTGTTATGCAATGCATTTTACCTTGAAGTGCCGTGTCAAGTTTCATTATTAGGTAGCATGAAGCCTAACCTGGAGATAACGCTCAGCCTCATTGTACTATAGTAGCTGCAGACGGTGGATGTACATACATAAATGTGCATCAGGCTAACATGAAGATGAGCTTGTCTGGCTCATTACTTCGCCCAGAGGCCGATGGTACCTGAATATTTTCATGCATGTAAACTTGGAGTGCATTTTGTCTCTTAAATTTTTTGAAATAATAAACTGAACATGACTTGCGGTCTGTTAAAAGTATTTGTTTAGTAATCTCAAGTCCTCCCCAACGTTCATTCCTCACGTGAAATAATTCAGTAGCAACACTGATTCAGCATTCATGTCACCGATTTTGCACCAAACTCAAACGTGCATTTAAAGATTTTCAATGAATACTATAGAAATTAGAGAACTTCATTCATATTGTGAATGTTCATTCCAGCTCGAAAGTGTACGGATAACACCGGCTTGTTTCACTCTGAGCAAGGCTGAGGTGCCATTACTGTTCAATATACTATACTCTACTCCTTCTCCTTCCTCGTCTACTCTTTTTCCCCCCCAATCCATCTACTCCTACCTCTCCTACTCCTCCTACTCCTTCTTCCTCTACCCCTCTTACTCCTTATACTCCTACTCCTCCTTTTCCCTCTACTCCTACTACTCCTTAACCTTCTACTCCTCCTACTTTTTCTCATTCTCATATTGTACATAGACTCCAAGATGCCTGTACTCTACTCCGTCTACAACAGATAGCACATCGCAGTGTAAAATGCTTGTACTCTACTCCTCTACACAATCCGGTCACATGTACAAGATGTCGCAAAACTGTGTTACGACATTATAGTTGATCATACAGTACTTGCTAAACATCACACAGTTAACATCGTATTAAAAATTCTAAAACTATGTACAAACTAGGGATGTGCCAAGTATCGGTATCGGTATCGGTATCGGTGGGTATCGGCCTTATTTGGTGGTATCGGTATTGGTATCGACAAATTCTTTTGCATCGGTATCGGCCAAACCTGTGGTATCGTCCCATCTCTAGTACAAACAAATACGTTAATATTGTTCGCAATGAGGATTAGAAACAAATTTCTGAACAAAATATTTAATGAAGACTAAATGAACGATTAAACCGTGTGTGGTAACACTTTTTTGTGACACCCTTTACATAACAAACCTGTTTTCTCAACCCCTGTAAATTTGAAGAAATTTTATACATATCTTAAGCAAAAATTAGTTCTAGAAAATTTTACATGTTATGGTCTTCAGCCGTAGCACTGGTTCGTGCTCACTCATTTTGCAAATGTTCATGCACACCCATTTTGTAAATGTTCGTGCACACCCATTTTGCGTATGTTCGTGCGCATCCATTTTGCGAATGTTCGTGCACACCCATTTTGCGAATGTTCGAGCTCACCCATTTTGCGAATGTTGTAAAATGGCCCCTCCTGCAAACCCCGAACCTGTGTGTAGAATTCTGAGCCCAACAGAAAAAGCTCCAAAATAGAAATCTTCCTAAGGTATTAAAGATTGAAACTGCTATGAAAAAGATGAATTCCTCATGCACTGGAACTGATACTTTTCATAGAGGAATTGGACAAGACAGCAATTTGGTATCTGGGCTCGTCAGGTTTTAATTCATTACTGCGTTTATTTTGTGCTACTTTTCCGCTTCGACTTTTGCATTTCTTAGCTGATATTTATTTTTTGTGTATTTGAACTCACACTTGTGCCAAACGTTAACCTTAAAGTTCTAATCTTTTTGCTTATTTATCTCACACTAACATTTAACATTGTTTTTTAGATGTTACATCACATGGCTTGGAACTGTATTTTCAGTCACCGCGTGAACAACCACGCCTGCAGTTCAAAGATCCAGATAAAAATAATTTAACCGAGCAGAACGTAAATTTCAGCCTAAAATCGTGACCATTGGAGAGTGAGTTTCCAGTCGAGTAAATGCACGAGGGGCGGGAGTGCAGGGGTAGCTGCAGCCTCCCTGTCATGGCGCCAAATAATTTAAGACCGCCCTTGGTAGGCAGGCGCTCGGTGCCGCTCTCCACACAACGAATATGGAATCTTTACGAATTGAAACTCAATTCACTGCTTTACAGACCGCATTCCGTGACCCGTTGGGTCACCGTTGTTAGGTTCACATAATCAGGTGAAAAATTAAACTCATAAAATAGTTATATCTTCTAACGAAAAAATAAATGCACCACAGAATATGAATCCATTGATTTTAAGTGTTTGGTGCTATTATATGTCTGCGACATCGTACAATAGTTTTAACTTCGATGTTTTTCATTACCTTGTATCCCTGTGCCCTCCTACAACGTCATACATTGTTATTGTGTCACAAGTGGACTCACCCCGCCAAAAATGGCGGGACAAATGATGTTAAATTCTTAAGATACCCTCTTACTTATGGTAACTCTGAAATTAAATAATGCTATAATGATAAAATAATATTGAAATAAAGCGCGTCTACTAGTACAATCAGAAAAAACTGTATGATAGGCGACAAACTGTGAAACCAACGCAAAATTTCATTTTATGATTTTGTGTCGCTTCATTGTTAGTATACTGATTATTTTTATACTTACGGAATGAGAATTATTTCAGTTTCTTTTACGAGTTGAAATTTCTGCTGAGCATGTCGGCGACCTGAATTATACCCAGCATTTGGCATCATTAGTTTGAACGTTCCCCTTCCCGTTGAATTAAGTCCTGCATCATTTCAAGCTTGTAAGGATCGTTGTTTGATGTTGATAGCTTCTTTCACTTCCAATCGCTTATTTTGTAACACCTGAAATAGATTTAGCTTGTTTATACATACCTATAAGCAAAGGTGCGACAAAAAATATTAGTATTATCACGGTCAGTTTGAACTTCAAAATACGTTGTTTGGCCGCCATTTTATTATACTACAGCATTAATATTACTCTCCATAGTTTCTGAAGATGCCTACCTAAATAATTACCAACAAGATATTGTTCCATTCTTTTGGTGAAAAGCTAGTCAGTTTCTGTAGGGAAGATTATTGCGACGACCTCATCTTCGAGGTTGTGATATTTATCCCCTGTAACCTAACCTTTAAAAACGATATTAGACCTATTTGAATGTGACATGATAGTCCCTGCACACGTGACTGCTAAAACTATGCAATCCAAAGAGTAGGCATCTTCTGGTGCTCTTCATTCATCCACTCGGCCAGTTTTTGGGAAACACAACAAGTGACGTGACTCATCGGGCCGCATGACATTCTTCCACTCCAAATTGACCAAGTTTTGTGGTCGAGACACCGCTTCGTTTCCGCTCAGCTTCCGACTTTGTCATGAGAGGAATCTACATGGATTGCAACCTTCATTATCGTTAACTTGAAAAGTAGCGTTTGTTGTGGCTTCGAAATTACTGAGTAAGGTTGGGGAATTGCTGTCTTAATACTGTTATACGGCCATACTGTAGTTGTTTTAAAAGCTGTGTTTTAGTACTTAAACGTCAATTTCATTTATCATTTGTGCCCCTATTTCAAACTTTGGGAGTATTAAACTCTGACTTTCATTATAAATACGTCTCCAGGGATGGTCGAATCCGAGGATTCCGAAACTTGTTTTTGTAAAGATATTCCCTTTTAAATTGGTACTCGTTTTCATTTTGCATTCGAGATTTCCGAAAGCCCTTCGTATTAGTTCCATTAAAAATAATAATAAATATAAAATATTTAAAACAATGCATATTAATAACGAATACTCAACGCAGCGTCACCTGAGAGTCGAATACGGTAACCGAGAAGAGGAACGGTATCCCCATTAGCACAAATGGTTTTTCCTGGCCAACCATGCCTTTGCCCCTTCCCTTTGGATGAGATTTAACAGTAAAGTAACTTCTAGCTTTTGCCGCCACACTTGATGAATTATGTAGTAATCATGAAGCAACGAGCCAAATTAAACAAAATTTGACTGTAAAAAATTCCCAATGAAGCATGGAAATGGAGATCTTAAGCTCAGCGCAACTTATTACACAGATTACTTATCAGAACGACATTGTCAAAACCACCTAGGTAAAAGAAACTATTATTGCACCTGAGATAATAAGAACCTGAGACTGCAGTCACAGCGAGTTGCTTCGTTGTCATTCATCAACTGAGGACTTGCGTAGAAACATCGATATTAATAAAACATTTGCGCAGCGCAGAAGTAAAGACCGACTGAGTCTCTGGATAATTGGAAACTGAGACTCAATGATAGTGGCGGGAGTGAACTTTGGAATTCATTTTTCGAGTAACATGTTCCCTCAACAATTTAGATTCAGATTCATTTCTATTCGGTAGAGTAAATCGTGAAAAATGTTGCTCAACAACTCTCAGTCGAGCGGCAGTTTTGAGAGTTTCATTATTGCTGATTTTGTGAGTCGCATTTTACGGCTTCGCTCCGTGTTCTAAGTGTGAAGTCATGCGTTAAAAGCTACTCACCAAATCAGTGACAGCTTATACTTAGCCAGCTGAGTTTACACGAGTTTAACACTTATTTTTATTGCGCATCATTAAAACCTACTTTCTCTCGCTTATTTTCTTTTCCAGTCTTGCTATGCGTCAAATTTTGGTATTTCATTCAACCAAATTCAAATCTAACTAAGTTCCGGCTGCTAGCTATCTTAAGGATGAAATAGCTTGAGTTTGTTCTTTAAATTATGGTTCACAGTTATCTCTTCTTCCTTTCGGTATTTTCACCCCACACTTTGAAAATTTTAAACTCTCACTTCTGCCCTTTCAGAGTAACGCATGTGTGCAAGCTCACAAATTTAAAGGCAGGGATTTTCCTCCGCACCAATAAACCAGACGGGGGCAAAAACTCATCTTCTGAAGCTGTGGCGTAGTGCGAAAAGTAAACATGCGGTCTCCGACTGTAATAATCCAGTGCGCATAACTTATTATAATTTTTGTGCTCGAGATGTGAGAATACACCAAACTTAGTGCTAAACTCAATGAATTGCTTGTGTTGCAATTTGTATTGCACGTGTTTGCTTCATTTGAATACCTGGCACGATAGTTACGGACTCAGAGCACTGCACGGGCAGCTCGTCTAGTCAATGTGCGCACTTGGCCAAAAAATTTCTCATAACCAAGCTATTCCAAAAGTTTTAATTTCGATGGAAACAACAACATGAAAAGCTGCAAGCGCTTAGGATAAGTGACCATGATACAACAACACCTAAAACAAGATATTTTAAGCAATCATTCCAACTGGAAAGGTACTAATGTATTCAGTGAGTCAGTGAAAAACTTAACGTTTATTTTTGTAACGAATTTGTAAAGCATTGGGTAGGATTGGCTGAACTTACTCATAATAACAAGAATGAAAAGGTATTTAAAGGTAATCTACTCTTTCATCAGTACATCTACACTACTCTATATTTTAGTTCCTATCTTCAAATAAAGAACAATTATACCTTAACAGGCACGTATTTAAGCTGGAGAAGTGGACGGGCTTATCTCCCGGTGCTTGCCTAATTTACCAACCTCTAAGAACGAAAGTGCAAACTTCCAATTGGTGGTGGCGGTGCAAGAGTCAGGTAACGCCTGTAGGAAGCTCTCAAGAGTTACCTGGTGGCCAGAGACGCCCCACACAAGGCACCCTCGTCAGCACCGCAGGAGCGAGGGCGACGTGCCCCGCAACTGGAGCGGAACGGGAGCCCCCTGCCTCCATACAGGCGCGCTAGCCAATACCGCCGCATGAATTAATTGCCCTCCAGCCCCACCCTTCATATCCTAATCCTGCCAAAATAATGATATAGTCATGAAACGCTTCGTTACACTCGCATGACCTCACTCCGTTTCACCTGACGCTAAACTTGCGTGATTTGTGACGCTCGTTTTTTTCGTGCCGATATTTTCTGCGTTCTCTAAAAGATAATGATAATCATATTTCAAACATGACTACTGAAAATAATTGCACGGGTACTTTGCCTTACAAGGAACGCAAAACACCACGTGCAAGAGATGCTATTCAGTCATCAGTGCAGAGGTCTGACGCTTTCAGCGCTACCAGAAATATAAATTGCTTTTCTATTCGCGCCAGCGAACCTTTTATTCAACAACCTTTCGGAGCATGCTTGATCACATCACAATTTCAAACTCAGAGTCCTCCAATTTCAATAAAATCTAATTCAAATTTATGAGAAGCGAGATGCCTCGACATTTCTCAGATACAATTTCACCACTCTCCTAAAACTGAAGCAGGTCGTATTTTGAGCTTTGAGCAGTATTATACATCTTTTTTCTGCTATTTTTTGTTCTCTGTGTTGCATCTTGTATCTTCCAACTCAGTGGTTCCCAAAGTTTTTGTCTCGCGACCTTTTTCCAAGGCGCTTGAAGCCCACGTGCCCAATCATTTTCAACAGCTCGATTTGCATATAATTTCCATGAAGGAGGGAAAAATGAACATTCAGCAAAAAATTTGCTCAAAAATATTGAGACTACTCAATACCAAACTACATTACAATATTGATTCAATGCAAGTTAGAGCATATATAGTGTAATTGATGAGCAAAAATTGATGATTATCCCAGGCCACTTCTAGTAAGGCGTAGGAGCTCCCCTACCAAAGCATTGCGAACGCCGAGGGAGTCTCGACACACCACTTGGAAAAAAATCTGCTCGAACTTATGTTATGTCAGGGAGCCTACACCACACATTCAGGATTAATTTTAACTATGCTCCCCGGATAAAAAAAGTTGTCACTTATTGTTTTTCGACCGCTAGTTATTTACCAAGTTTAGGAGTCGGTTTTCAAAGCTGCGACCAAAGTTTAGGTTATATACAAATACTGAGCAAGCATCAGTCTTAATTCAGCGCTGGCAATGTATAGACTTGTTTCTAAGCTGCTCCACAACGATCGGACAAAAACACGACGTCTGAGAATGGTAAAAGTCGGCTGTTGCATTTGGTCTGATTAAGGGACACCCTGTGAAGGAAGTAGTGGAATTCGCTAGTGTTTAATCCAGCACTGTTATTCAGGTCTACCAACATGGGAAGCAATCTGGTACATACAGCAATTCAAGGCAAAACTGTGGTCGGAAGGGAATTTCAACCAATAGGGACCGTCGCCGTGTATCGCTTGACACGAAGGATGGAACTACTATGAAACGTTAATGATGGCACTTCTCCGGCTGTTTCTGAACGCCCTTTTCGCAATGAACTCCATGCAATGGATATATGGAGCCGATATTAACTCCTGCCGACAAGACCACGTGTTTAAACTGGGGCAGAGCACACCCTTATTATATTGTAGAACAGTGGAGAAGTGGCATGTAGTCAGATGAATCACGATTCTGTCTCTGAATAGCAATGATGCCCGCCGCCGTGTTCATCGAAAACCTCATGAAGCCTTCCAGGAAGTCTGTGTGCGAGGGGCGATTCAGGATGAGGAGGGTCTGTCGTGTTCTGGGACTGTTTCAACTACACAGGAATAGGTCTTTTAGTTGAGTTATCCTTCAAATTGAACTAGAATAGCTGCATTGAGCTGCTAGATAGCCAAGTTTTGCCATTTGAACAAAATCTGAATGGAAATAGGCAGGTTGCTTAGCCTATCTGTCAGGATGGCAACTGCAGTGTGCATCGGGCTGGAACTGTCATTAGTTGCATGACAGCCATTCAGGATATGTCAGGCATTTACATCGGCCGGCTAAATCCCCAGACATAAGCCCAATAGAAAATTTGTGGGACCACCCATAACGACAACTTACGCGGCGACAAGATCGTCCTCGCACTGTGGCCGGAGTAGATCAGTTGTTGCAAGAGTAGTTTAAAATCGACCAGGTGTACATTAGGACACTTTTAGACTCAATGCTGCTCATAATTGGCGTCATTAATCGTGTTAGTGGAGGTCCTACACGATATAAGTCGCAAATGACTAATTTTTTGTCCGGTAAGCTCATTTTCAAATTCTACTCTGACTGAAAAAATCATGATACGTCAATGTACATTGTTGTCTGATACTTACTGGTCACACATTTACATTAAGTTAAAAAGTCACCGGCATGGACAAAATGATCATGTACTTTACTTTCAGACGTTAAGTGAGGATAAAGTTATCAATCCACCAGACTATGTAGGTATAATTGATTACTAGAATAATTTATTGTTTTTAAAATATACATAGAAAACTTTATTCCGATGAATCATGGCTGTAGGTCGTATAGGTTTCGTTGGTAATTAAACTTATTCTTTACTTTACCAAAAAATTTAAAGGGTATATTAGCGAAAAAATCATGATTTTTTTCATAATATCATCATTGAAAACTATCTATCTGTATGTGTTACACGTGTCACTCCTGGTAGGTGCTCGCATCAATAAATTATTTTCTAAAGAAAAGGACGTGTTGCCCATTTCCCTCGTAAATAACCAATTAAAATGTAAAATCTACTGCCGCGTTCAATTATTTTCCTTCCATGCGTGTGACACACATCAGAATAGCGTCAATACGAATCATAACTGAGTCAACGTTACACGAGACTTCGTGAGAAGTTCGTGGCGTAAAACTTCAGTAGACTCTGTACCAGGACGTACAGGGAGCGATTAACAACAGTCCATTCATCTTAAAAACACAAGCATTTGAGACGGTGGCCGACCTTGCACTGATTAGCGGGCGCGAAATATGGGATGCTGCAGCAACGTGCGTGCGGGCTGAGGTCAGTGTCAGAACTCGTATTTTGTGTTGAGTGAGCTGTTCATTTAACGCTTAGCGCAACACTGTGGGCTGTCAGAGCTGATAGCAGCTGCATCCTGCCCAGATCACGAACTTCATTGCCACTTCTGAACGTCAAAGTGTCTTGAACTTCCGGCCTGCTCGTCTGTGAATTACAGCAAAAAATTGTCTCGCCGATTGTGCACCAAATTTGGTTTAGCGAAGTGTGCAAATCCTCGCGAAGAACCCTTAAAACAAATATTTTTATTGATTGTGCTTGTGACAATTCTGGCTGAGTGGCCAAATATGTCTTACATCCTCTAATGGCTAGTGAAGAATTCCAGCACTGGATGCCCAAATGTGGTTGGTTACGAGGCCTGTCTTGCCTTTAGTATGGCCCTGACTACCCTCTCAGTTTCTGAGGTCAAATGACTGTAAAGTTTGACCTAACTCTTGCAAGGCCTTCAGCCGCTCCTGAAAAGCTTATAAATTTTAAAAATTTCTATCAGGTAGGGTCAAGGAAACGTTAAGCCTGCTTGTACGGTGCAGGCGCAGTTTTATCAAAAGTTTTGCAGATAAATACACAAAATTTTGCTCGAATTTGTAAAATTTCGCTCGAATTCGTTGAAGTCTAAATTTTGGAACAGCTGCTGACAAAAAAAAAACTATGCTGATCACAATCTTGACCCTTTGCCGGTCGCGAATTCGGTGACGATCTTCAGTTTTGATCAGGAATTTTGGTAATTTTTCAGCCTTCGTAACCTCAGGAGAGGTAATATGATTTATGTGTGATTGACATAATGATGAACTCTTGTTTTGGATTTTTCTTTATTAAATTCACCAAGAAAGTATGGAAGTGTTTCATGCATGACATAATGGCACACATCTCTTGATATAATTCTAAGAATTTATATTAAAGAATTCATCATTCAAAACATAAATATGCTAATCTTCGTCTTTTTATACTTAGGTGTTTGCTTCAAGACTTTACAATTCGATATGCTTATTTATATTACACATGAAGAATCAAACCGTCAGTCAATGTACCTTTTAAATGATGAAGTTTGAGTCACGTGCCCAGTACTCTCTACCTCAGACGCGCAGCAGCATATTATCGTATTCTGGCTTGCACCACCCCGTCCTCTGAATTCAACAATCACTGACAACCTCATTCCTATGCAGAAAGGAAAAACACAGAATTTGCACCTAAAGTGCAAAATTTTCAGATATGCTGGCAATAAATTACAATTTTTCTACTTCTCTAGCATGCGTGGCTCAGAATTCCTTTTTAAAAGCCCTTAATGAATTTTTTTCAGGTACAATATGTCCAGTATGAATTTTATGTAACCACTACCAAACTTTAATTGTATCTTGAGAAACAGGAATCCTCGGAAAAAATAAGAAAGCTTAACGACTGGTAAATTAATATTGATGTAAAGGATACGTTGAGTCATGAACTCACAAACCGGCGTGTGCTTTCACATTGACCCTCTTTTCCAAGCGGCAATATGGTTTCTCTGAGCCAGATAACCGCGTCATTGCAATCTGTCAGTTTAAAAAGTTTGACTGAAAGGTTGCATCATGGATTCATTGTGGTCTCGAATGTCACATCATTTCCATCTTGATTCTCCTCATCAGTGAAACTCCGCTCAAATTTTCCAGAACTCTCCACGTTGCATGAGAGCATTTCCCAGATGTCCGGGGAGGTGAGGGACCTCATGTCGCAAGATTACTGTTATGGCCAAAGAAATTTTCGCAATGGCCAATATCAAATTTTATTACGTGAGCCATACCCTTATTCATTTATTATAGAACTGCTATAGAACGGCGTGCTGCCTAGAGTTAAAGTTAAAGTTGGAAGAATGAAAAACAAACGCATTTTTCATAAAAAATCGAATTCAGTTTACCTGAAACCAAAAAAAAGAGACTTTCAGAATTACAATATCACTTCAGGACTCAAGACTCCGTAATGCAAAACACTTTACTCTTTTACTTCGACTAAAATTTTATGATTTCGAAGCTACTCTACTAAAATGCATGTTTTCAGTAATCATTTTCTACTAGAGTGTTTCATCCATTTCACAGTAGTACGGAATTTCGACTACAAGCATTAGAACAATAAATGACAATATCTTAGAAATATATCCACGTTTTGGCTCTGCCAACAAATTTAAGTGGAAATTATGAGACAAACTAAATTACTAAGCTGACATTAGTAAGTTTTTATCAACTGGGTTGACTCGATCATTAGAGTTACGTAGAGAGGCTGTTGGACACAGTTCTTCGGCCGAACCGTCGGGCAATTAGAATTGCACACGAAGAGGAAAGGGTCAATATGCTGTATGAGTGAATATTTAAATGTATAATGATTTTTGAATTAATGATAGAGAATACTCCATAAAATTTTAATATCAATCTTCAAACAACAAGTATGTGCTCACCACAGGAACCATGGCTCACTATCATGTTGCAACAATGTTGCTGGTATGCATGAGCGGTGTAGTGTGCTGGCGCTTCTGTCTTGCCGGCGAGAGTAAATGATGTTTTATTCATGCTCAGAATTTAGTGGTTGTAGTGCTCCGCTTGCATTCCCGCATTAAATACCTCTGGTAATCAGAGCATAACGTAGAAATAGGTTCTTTGGTACACTTCCACGAACAATGCTGCTTCAGGAACTTGGACTCTAACAGTGAACTGCAGAATACGTTTGATAACCACCTCTTGGTTTCAATTCAAGCTCACTTATTTCATCCTGTACTGTGGGATGCATTAACTTGACTGGTAGTCCAGGCCCTGTAAACTAGCCTAAAAGACGACAGCCAAGTCAGCTGTAAAAGTCAAATTCGTCCGATAGAGACGCAGGAAGCACTGCCTGCAGATCAAGAACCGAGTACATCCCAAACTCTGCTTCAGTTCTCAGTACGTTGAGCTCGAGAATGAAGAGAAAATATTGCAATTTGTAAAATTCATTTTAATATCTGACAAAATATTTCGCACTCATTGGGTTTCAAAATAAACTGACAAGTCGTAATTCTAGCCATTGAGTTTTGATCATCGGAGCAACATATTCTGCAATGCAACTGTTTCAATAAGATATTTAACGATAAAACTGAAAATATTCGTTAAACTAATAACTTCATGCAAATACTTGCATGATGGTGAAAGATGCTGAATTCATATTTTAGTGTGCGTTCAATAATTGCATTGAGATGCAAAATTAATAAAAATGTTAAAAATCTTAATTCAGACTGCCGGTATTTTTCATTTCATCACTTCGTCCGAGATGCGGGCACGAAAACTTTAACTGTCAAGTATTGCAAAAGGGAAAGTGGGTCTCGATGAAGCTGGGCGACTGAGAGACGAGATTATACTGTATAGTTCGATTAATAACTGATCGTTGTCTGATATCGTCTCGTTAGATCAATGGTGCATGTGAATTTCTGAGGGCTCAGAAGACTTCATTAATTCCGTACATGGCAGAGATGAAGGAAGCAGAGCTATATATTTTAGAGCGAGATGGGAGCAAGGTCGTCTACCGCCCACACAGCCTTGGCTCGCCTGTGCCGCTGCAGCAACATGTGGACTAATCTAGAGCACCGTTCGGCCTCAGCGGTCGTTTAAATAAATGATTTCTCATTTAAATATTTCAGTGCTTCGGCATCATGTCCGTCAAAAGTAAGCGGGTATCACTTGTGAATGACCGTTAAAAATGTTTTACAATATTTGTTGCACATGCTCTGTGTATGTGACTATCATATGCGACTGAATATATATTTTGCCCTCCAGGTGAGACAACCGAAGCATGTATTCAGAATTATCTCGCAATCTTTTTGGCATTCATTTGATGCTATCTACAGCGGCGCCCTCTTTGAAAGCCCATTTCTTATCAAGCTGTATTGAAGCTATGAATTGTACGGGCTGCAGCAGTCGATAATGTTCTGCTGTCATCCCTGATGCTTTGAATTGAAACCGCAGTAAGAAATATTACGCCTTCCTTTATTTTGGTTTCTATATAGTTGAAGCGGTAAAAAATGTGTGATTACGGCTTCGTTGAGCCGGTGAATCATTTTCATCATCAACATCTGCGAGGTGACTGAGCATTAAACAAGTTCAACAGATCAAAAAAAATCGATTATATCACAATTGAATTACTTAAGTAAATTTTTCATGTTTTTTTCCAAAATTAAGTAATTTTGGCTCAAATTGCAAAGAAAAGTCAAGTTCCTACTTATGTTGAGCAATTTCTTAAGAAGTCTCTAAATCAATCAGCAATTTCAAAACTATCAGTGATGCTCTTGGCGTCTTATTTTAACAGTGGAATACTTCTCGAACTGTTCTATTGTCTTACAAAGGTAGGATTTTCAATGGATTATCGAGGCCAAATTGTTCATTTTTCGTTTTTCCTTCCTCCTAAGCCCTCGGGCAGAATGTCGTTTCCCGGAGGTTCAAGTGAAGATATCGCGCACACTGATGAGATGTACTAGATATGTTCATCCTTTGCCTGAGTGATGTAGATCACGACTTAAAATTAGAATCATAATTTCAACTGCCAAAAAGGATTACATACTCCTAAGGGTCCTATTCTATTTGAGATTCAAAGATATAAATTTAAAGGTTATATTTAAAAGCTTCTCTAAAACATAGAGACCACTTTGAATATCAAAATATTAGCCAATACCGATACAAGTTCAGGTTGAATTGCTTCTTACTCTAGCCGGTCTTCTCAGATTCAATAGCGGCTGGCAACCGGTATTGTACAGGAGTAATAAAATCTTATTGATACACTCGATTTTGGACCGATAAAGATGCCAAACATAGAGGCAAGGTGCCGTGTTCATTTTCATTGAAAAGCGTTGCTGTAAAGATTGATGTTTTTACTATAACACATATTCAAGCGGCGAAGATTTTTATGATATAAAGTTTTCATGAGGATGTACAATAATGAATATTTAAGTGTTAGAATAATCTGTGTAAATTAATGCCATAGTTTCATATACTCTACTCGGTGATGAAATCAGCCCAGTCTTAGCTTTGTAGCTAACGGGACTTAAAACCCGGAAAAGGTGGAACCTATAGAACTACTCACGAACTACTCGTCGAGTACTTGTCGAGAACCAGACGCGCGTGAACTGGAGCGCGGTGTGTGCCTCTGAGGTCGACACAGCCGTCAGACGCCCATGACGCTGGAGATCGCGCGGGCCATTCCGCTGCTCAGGAATGGACTGAATGTCAGAGAGGAGCGAACATAGCCTGGTCCGCGCCCCGATTGTCTCAATCAACTTGACTCTTTCATTGTTTTACTCGTCCGATGCATGAGCACTCAATGAGATTCTGGTCAGCGGGAAATGAGAGATCCGTGTAAATGTCGGAATAAATTTTACTTTAAAGGCCGGGAGGAGTGTTGAATAACCAATGGTTTTCTGCATTGATGTGATTCATTTTGCCTTGAGCATTATTTACAAGTTAAGGAAGCTCAACTTCAATTAACCTATGACATATTGCACACTAAATGAATTCAGAGAAACAGTTCAGGTTTTTCTCTGAAGGGTCTTTATGCAACTAGGAAGTTAAAATATACTCGTCATTGTAATCATTTACATATTCTTAGACTTTTTACCTTGCTCCTAGTTTTTGGACAAAATTTTCGAAATGATTTATTCAAACTCAAAAATAATTTTTAGTATAAATACTTATAATTGTTGGCCACTTCTCGCCACTCTGTGAGTAATAAATAGATGTGTTGTGTCCTTTTTAAAGGAATTATTCCATCTCAAATTGTTTCCCGACAACACAGATAAATCTATCCCCGTTTCCATCTCATGTTTGATGTCAATCTTTTCTCAAATTTGTTCCAACACAATAACTCGGCTTTCCGTAGGTCCTGTCACAAGCAATGGAAACATCACAGTTTGATATTTAAATGCAAAATAGCTGAGTTACACAGCGATTAAAATCAGTTCGACCGAGCTTCTACATTAAATAATGGAAACATAAATTAGCGTGCTACAGGTCCTATAGAGTAGGGACGCCCTAATGGACTCCAGTTAGCCGCTTCTCCTTACGTCTACTTTGAATTTCACAGGGTATGGAAACTTTTGTTTTAATCCTCACTGTTTTCCTGTAAATTGAAGCGAATCTTCATTGCTGAAAGTTTAAAAAGATGTGATTGTTAAATATCTGAAAAAAACGAGGCAAAGTGATCCCGAATTTCTATGAACAAGTATAGAGTCCGGGACTTGCAGTGCTGCCGTGTGCTTAAAGATCTCATTCGATAATGGGTAAAAAAACAACAAATGTAACTGTCATCTATAGTCGACACCTTGTACAGTGGAACCTCAACTTATGAAACACCCCTCCTCGTACGAAAAACTTCCCTAACAATAAAAAATTCATCGGAAAATTGGTTTCAAGTTACTAATGCAGTCAATTTTTGATAGTAAGGCAAAATTAATTGTAGGTACAAACGAGTGTTCTGAAAAATTTTTGTCCATAAGGCTAGTTTTTTTAAGTGGAGAGGAGTTCGTAAGTACAGGGGTGTTCGTAAGTGGAGAGGTGCTCCTAAGTACAGAAGTGTTCGTAAGTACAATGGTGTTCGTAAGTGCAGGGGTGTTCGTAAGTGGAGAGTTGTTCGTAAGTGGAGAGGTCTTCGTAAGTACAGAAGTGTTCGTAAGTGGAGGGATGCTGGTAAGTGGTGGGTTGTTCGTGAGTAGAGGAGTGTTCGTGAGTGGAGAGGTGTTTTAAAATTCGTAATGGAGGTACCGGTGTATTCCCACGAATCCAATGCAACTGAGCATTATCCCCCATGCTACTAACCAGCAGCCCATTTTCCTGCGCGCTCTCACTCTCATTAGCCAGTCCGACGGAACGTCTACAAAATCCGTGGCTTGTAAGTTAGTGCCTGGCCCTTTTGCTGAACTGTCTATTCATGAGCCAGGCATATCATCACAGTTGGGCAATTACAAGACACTATGAGAAGCTATGTAGTGCAAGACCAAGAATTCTGACCACATAAAAAATCCTACCATACATAAGTAGTCGGCCGCAAGGGTGGAGCATGCACCTTGTCTTGAGCTGTAAAGTCTGTCCATCGTTGTCTGCTTACAATGCGCCGTAGTGCTCGGAACGACGCTTGTTAACTCTTCTGTGCATACAATTGCAACGATTGATGTTATCGAGTCCACTGCTGAACTGTGGCAATGTCATGGATCACCGGACCTGAATTGATGATGTCGATATGCTCGATAAGCTCTTCACTATAATTACTACAAGCTCTCCCGGTGACTGCCGAAATCATGGCTACTGATGCCCTCTCATTAGATCGTTACCCTGCGGTGGCTACGACTGCCATCTTTTGCTGAACACAGCGAGACAACATGAGAGATCACTTTCAACCACTGGTGCATGACAGGCCAAACAATAGTAACAATGGAACAATAGTGATATCTGATCTAAATTTCAGATATTATGAAGAGAAATAAATAGGGTGTAGCTGGAGCCGATTTCCAGTTGTTGTTACGTAGTCTGTAGCAATATCATCTGTTATCTAAGTACCTTATTTATTTATTGAAACAGAGCATACACAAATATTTAGCATTATTTCTGAGGTATGTTAAAATGAACACCATTAAGTATAACTGGTAGGTAACCTACCATTCAAGCGCGAATATACATACATTTCGGCGCTCATATCAGGAACGACACTTTTAACAACTGTGAACTACTTTCCACAAAATAATACGGTCAGATCATAAAAAGCACTAAAACTTAGCACTCGATTTCAATAAATAGATAGACTTCGACAGCATAAGAACTGAGATGCCTCTTTTTTGTTAGTTATAACGTTCTGAAAAAACTTCCACCTCCGCTCAATTTACACAAGGCAAAGTGCAAGGCTAGGACATATTTTAACTCAACACTTCAGCCAAGACCAGGCAGAGTTAAGACAACAGAGATGCTTGACTGATAGAAAAATCAAATAAACTGGAGCTATATTTTCTGATACACAGTACATCTTCTACTAGCTAGCCTGTTTTCAATAATGACGCTCTTCGCTCTAAAATAGGAGAGAGGAAATTAGTTTCTTGTAAAGCTTTCTTAGGATAGAAGATTAGTATCCTATAAAGCTTTCTTCTTATGCAGAGATTTTTGGAAAATAATTTCTTATATAAAACAAGGTAAGTAGTTGAAGTTTTGGCTGTAAGATTATATTAAAAATGTACTACCGAATTATTGGGCGATTACCTCCTCAACAAGGAAAAGTGTGTAACGAAGGAATGCGAGTGCTAGTTAATTCTAGCTATGTGCATGGGTGCCGAATTAATACGCATTAGAGTAAAACTTCAGTTGTAATGATTCCAAAACTCAATAAATGAAAGGAAAATGCACATTTTTCAACACATTAAAACATGGGTTGGATAACTTAGGCCCATAACTAATAACATCGGGTCTTTTACCTACCTTACTCATTTGCACGAGAGAAAGTATTTAGCTTTTAATGTGAACGGATCAAGCACACTCTATCAAAATCATTGTGTGTTTTAGAGAAACGTTAAGGCCTGAAATGAATTGCTCTATCTCGCCTATTAACATCTCGTGAAAAAGATTATGAAAATGAAGACTCTCGCTCGCTTTTGCATAACTTGCGCGAAACTTTTGAAGGAGATGAGCTCAAACATTTCCTCCGAAAACCTGTAAACTACATGTAGGCGTAAAGTCCTTATAATTTCAGCCGATCTACCCGCTGTCGTGCAGTTCGCTCACAGAACGCAGCGTCATCCTTCATTCCCAGCGGGTTTCTCTCGAGCATCTCTCCTTGAACAACTTTATGTTTCTTAATAAACTATTTTATTTAAATGTTTTAATAGACAAGAACACACCGTATGCCGTTGATGTAAGAATTGCAATGGCAAGTACTCCTGCCAAGTCACTTGAGGTAAAGAAAAACGCCGAAAACCTTTCGAGCAAATCAAAAACACGACGAAGGCCAGCTTGCTTCAAACTAAAACCTAGTATAATGGAATGCATTATTTTCAGCTCTTAAAATTCGACGTGACGGCTACTGTGAACTAATCGAGCCCGTAGGGCAAGGGAAAAATATAGGAATACGTTCAATTTTGACATGCCTTTTTAATCTCGTGAGAGAGAAAACCAGCGATATGTAAAGGAATCCTTCATATACTTTTCACAGCGTGAAGAAAGAGCTCGATGAGAAACCATGAAAGGATGAGTGTATTCAATCAGCGTGTTCGTACTTACTCGTACATGTTATGTACGACATATTTACCCTGTATTTCTAGGCAGTCGAAAT